>PYHX02000413.1:90074949-90114169 GCA_004302925.2 Cochliomyia hominivorax | reverse complement strand
GAAATGCAGGCTGAAATTTTCAGTAGAATTAAATTTAGGTCTGACTAAATCGGAAATAGAATCAGTATTGGAATCTGAAATGGAACGAGACTAAAATCGAACAGAAATCTGAACTAACATTGTAACGCGATATGTACAATGTGGAACTTTTAATTCAATTTTTATTTTCATTAGATTCTGGACTATCTAAAGTGGAACCATAACTCAAATCTATGCTGGAAGCTGAACAAGAATTTATGTTAAATTTTGTATAAAATCTAAGAAATTTAATTAAAATCTGAACAGAAATCTGGACTAAACCAAAACTAACTAAAGTCCTTACCAAGTTTCTGAATTAAGACTTTAACTAGAATCTGAACATAAATTTAAAATTAAATCTGAACAGATTAAGTATTAAGGTCTGAACTAGATTTTGATTTGAAATCTAAACTAAAGTCTAACTTGGGTCTGTACAAGAATTTGAACTAAATTTTTAGCTAAAATTTGCACTGGAATTTGAACGGGAGTCTAAACTAAAATCCAAATTGAAATCAGAACAAAAATCTTAACTGGAAATTTGAATTTAGAAAACTGAGTTAAAAATTATAAACTGAACTTTACTCTGAATTGAAATCTAAATTAGAAAAATTATCATTTACAATAAAAAATTACATTGAACTTAATTAAAACAACAAATTATAATTGAATTAAACATTTGAGGTTATGTTCTCATATATCTTTTTAATGTCATTAACCTTTTTATCTGTTTATCCTTTTAAAATCTTTTAAATAGAAATAAAATTTCCTTGGCATTTTTTTCCATTTATCTACTCTGTATTCTATCTGTTATAACGCATAAAATAATTGTCTGTATCCTTAGACTCATGCCAACAAATACTTAACCCCTTTTTTATGGCTGCTACACATTTCTTTACTTTCACTTTCACGCGGCGGTTCAAAAAAAAGGAAATATGGTTAAAAGAAAAACGCTATAAAATTACGCCGTTTTGCACAAATTCACTGGTTTTTTTTCCAACGCATTTAATATTTGGCGTCGTAAAGACGGCAGAGATGCCATTGTTATGTTACATTGTGTGTTATTTTTTAATGATATTAAAATAAATAATCTGGCAATATTGTTATTGTTTGCTATTTGTTGTTGTATGATTTTAGGTTTAACTAAATAATTATTTTGAATTACAGACACAAGTTTAGATACGAATATACCGTTATTTTAATGTTGTTGTTTGTGTATTTATTCTTCAGTTATTTGCAATGATTTCTTTTTCTCCACGTTGTTGTTGTTATTATTATCATTATGGTTGCTGCTGTAAAATAGTCTCAAAATAATCTCTCAAACCTCCGTTATAATTTGTAAGAGTTTTGTTTTTGTTTTGTTTTGTTTTTTTTTTTTCAAATGGTGAGAGTGTGAGAGGCAGAATGAGAGGGTGGTGTATTTGATAAACATGTATGTTTGTATGTTTAAATTACAATTTTCTACTAAAAACAGATTAACTCAACCAAATATAAACAAAACAAAAACACTTTTACACACTGATATAAATACACACACATACACATATATATACATTGTTATATGCAAAAAAACAGGAAACAGATTTAAGTAAAAAGTAAATTGAAATAAAAACACACAAAAATAATTGCGAGCAATAAAGTAAATAAAACAGTTAACAACAAAAACTTATTTTACTTTATGTGTAGAAATGGAGGAGTGTGTGTGTGTGTGTATGTATGTATAAAGTATTTGTTGAGTAAAGAAATTGTTTAAAAACTGTTAAAAGTATTTTGTGAGTTTAATAGACATACTCACACACACACACACACATGCATGATTACACACATGTAGTTTAACAAACTCCCCACAACAGTGTTTCAAATGAAGAATGTAATGGAAATATATCTGTAACTTCCGAACGTTTAATCCGATTGCAAAGAAATTTCACATGGTGATAATAGAAGTTTAGGTGAGTTTAAGTCTTAAGTTTGAGGTTAGTGAACCTAAAGAAAAACTTATGCGATACAACAACTTTTCTGGCTTAATTTCTCAAATCGCAAATCGCTTAAATTTGAAATCAAACATTAATTTTCTTTAAAGCCTGATATCATCAAAAATAAGAGCTGTAATATATCGATCATTATTTGCGGAACATGGACTATTTATATATCAATGTATTTATGCCAGCCGTTTGAAAGTTACAGATTTATTTCCATTTCTTCTTTAATTTAAAAACACTGTGCGCCCACATATTTTTGTTTGCAGGAACTTTTTTTAGAGGCTTTTAAAATTTTTTGGAAATTCTTCCCCTTCGAAGAGTAAAAAAAATAAATATTTTTATAACGAAATTACTTTTTTATGCCATAAAAGATTTTTTTTTAATGAAATAAAAAAGTTCCATAAAAAAATAGAAAAGAAAAAAATTGTTGGAAATTTGTTGCCAACAAAATCGGTTTTATTTATAACAATTTTCTTTAAATCTCCTTAAAAAGAAATCAAACAATTTGTTAAATTGTTCTTAAATGATTTTTTTTTTCTCTAAAGGAAAGTTTTTTTCTCTAAAAGCAAACACGAAAAATTAAACAATTTTTAAACTTAAATTTTTTGTCTCTATTTTGGTTTCTACAACTCTTTTTTTCCATATTTCTAAAAAGAACAAAAAAAAATATTTGATTTCATGAATTTCCCCCTTTTTTACTTTTGACTAGACAGTTTTAATCGTTTTTAAACATGCAAAACTCCAGGAGTTTTACAATAATTAAAAAATTTCCTGATTCTCTCTCTTCCCCTTATCTAAACAAGAATAAATAAAAACAAATATTAAGCAGAGACAAAAAAGGATGATTTTTTTTGTATTAAATACAGGTGAAAGGAAATTGCAATGAAAAATATGAAATTATCGATTTATGATTGTGAAAAAATGTGAATATGAAATTTTTTGTTGAAAAATGTTAAATTGTAAGTGTAGTAAAAATTTCAATTTTTAGTGAAATTTTAAATTTAGTGAAAATTTCACATTTTTAGTGAAAATTTCAATATTTAGTGGAAATTTCAAATTTTGGTGAAAATTTCAAATTTTAGTGAAAATTTCAAATTTTAGTGAAAATTTAAAATTTTTGTAAAAATTTCAAATTTTTAGCGAAAATTTCAAATTTTTAGTGAAAATTTCAAATTTTAGTGAGAATTTTAAATTTTTAGCGAAAATTTCAAATTTTTAGTGAAAATTTTAAATTTTAGTGAAAATTTCAGATTTTAGTGAAAATTTTAAATTTTAGTGAAAATTTAAAATTTTAGTGAAAAATTTAAATTTTAGTGAAAATTTAAAATTTTAGTGAAAATTTTAAATTTTAGTGAAAATTTAAAATTTTTAGTCAAAATTTTCAGTTTTTAGTGAAAATTTCAATTTTTTAGTCAAAATTTCCAGTTTTTAGTGAAAATTTCAGTTTTTAGTGAAAATTTCAAATTTTCGTCAACATTTCAAATTTTTAGTGAAAATTTCAAATTTTCGTCAACATTTCAAATTTTTAGTGAAAATTTCAAATTTTTAGTGAAAATTTCAAATTTTTAGTGAAAATTTCCAATTTTTAGTGAAAATTTCCAATTTTTAGTGAAAATTTAAAATTTTAGTGAAAATTTAAAATTTTAGTGAAAATTTAAAATTTTAGTGTAAATTTCAAATTTTAGTGAAAATTTCAAATTTTTAGTCAAAATTTCCAGTTTTTAGTGAAAATTTCAATTTTAAGTGAAAATTTCAAATTTTTAGTGAAAATTTCAAATTTTTAGTGAAAATTTAAAATTTTAGTGAAAATTTCAAATTTTAGTGAAAATTTCAAATTTTAGTGAAAATTTCAAATTTTTAGTCAAAATTTCCAGTTTTTAGTGAAAATTTCAATTTTAAGTGAAAATTTCAAATTCTAGTGAAAATTTCAAATTTTAGTGAAAATTTCAAATTTTAGTGAAAATTTCAATTTTTAGTGAAAATTTCAAATTTTAGTGAAAATTTAAAATTTTAGTGAAAATTTCAAAATTTAGTGAAATTTCAAATTTTTAGTGAAAATTTCAAATTTTTAGTGAAAATTTCAAATTTTTAGTGAAAATTTCAAATTTTTAGCGAAAATTTCAAATTTTTAGTGAAAATTTCAAATTTTTAGCGAAAATTTCAAATTTTTAGTGAAAATTTCAAATTTTTAGCGAAAATTTCAAATTTTTAGTGAAAATTTCAAATTTTAGTGAAAATTTCAAATTTTAGTGAAAATTTCAAATTTTAGTGAAAATTTCAAATTTTCAAGTTTTTTCAAGTTTTAGTGAAAATTTCAAATTTTAGTGAAAATTTCAAATTTTAGTGAAAATTTCAAATTTTAGTGAAAATTTCAAATTTTAATGAAAATTTCAAATTTTAGTGAAAATTTCACATTTTTAGTGAAAATTTCAAATTTTTAGTGAAAATTTCACATTTTTAGTGAAAATTTCAAATTTTAGTGAAAATTTCAAATTTTAGTGAAAATTTCAAATTTTAGTGAAAATTTCAAATTTTAGTGAAAATTTCAAATTTTAGTGAAAATTTCAAATTTTAGTGAAAATTTCAAATTTTAGTGAAAATTTCAAATTTTAGTGAAAATTTCAAATTTTAGTGAAAATTTCAAATTTTAGTGAAAATTTCAAATTTTAGTGAAAATTTCAAATTTTAGTGAAAATTTCAAATTTTAGTGAAAATTTCAAATTTTTAGTGAAAATTTCCAATTTTTAGTGAAAATTTCAAATTTTTAGTGAAAATTTCAAATTTTTAGTGAAAATTTCAAATTTTTAGTGAAAATTTCAAATTTTTAGTGAAAATTTCAAATTTTTAGTGAAAATTTTAAATTTTTGTGAAAATTTCAAATTTTAGTGAAAATTTAATATTTAAGTGAAAATTTAAAATTTTAGTGAAAATTTAAAATTTTTAGTGAAAATTTCAAATTTTAGTGAAAATTTCAAATTTTTAGTGAAAATTTCAAATTTTTAGTGAAAATTTCAAATTTTAGTGAAAATTTCAAATTTTAGTGAAAATTTCAAATTTTTAGTGAAAATTTCATATTTAAGTGAAAATTTCAAATTTTAGTGAAAATTTCAAAATTTAGTGAAATTTTCAAATTTTTAGTGAAAATTTCAAATTTTAGTGAAAATTTCAATTTTTCGTGAAAATTTCATTTTTTCGTGAAAATTTCAAATTTTAGTAAAAATTTCAATTTTTCGTGAAAATTTCAAATTTTAGTAAAAATTTCAATTTCAAATTTTTAGTGAAATTGAAATTGAAAATTTAAAATTTTTAGTGAAAATTTCAAATTTTTAGTGAAAATTTAAAATTCTTAGTGAAAATTTCAAATTTTTGTGAAAATTTCAATTTCAAATTTTTAGTGAAATTGAAATTGAAAATTTCAAATTTTTAGTGAAATTGAAATTGAAAATTTCAAATTTTAGTGAAATTGAAATTGAAAATTTCAAATTTTTAGTGAAAATTTTAAAATTTAGTGAAAATTAAAATCCAGATTCGATTTTAGTTGAATTCTAATTTATTTCTGTTCAATTTCCGGTTAGTTAAATAGCTTATTGAGGTTATAAACCAAACTTAAAGCCAAAATAAAAATAAAACATTAAAGGAAACACACACACACACATACACCATTACTCTCACACACACATACACAATATATGAAACAAATTCAACTGATATTTAATATTAAATAATGTAAATTTAGGATAAAAAGGATTTTTAGGGGATTTTCGAAATAAATACGCATAAAAAGAAAAAGAAGAAGAAGATGAAGAAGAAAAGGCAACAAAAAATAATAATAAAAGAAATATGTTACAAGTATTTAAGCTCAAAAGAGGGGAGAAAAAAAAATAAGAATTAAACATAAAACGGCTTACAAACAACAACAACAACATCAACATTGTTTGTAATAAAGAATTAAAATACAAGAAGTCAGAATGCTGTACCTTTAGTACCCTCCAACACCAAAGCGTGTGCAGTAAATACATTATGTTTTGTACTTCCAGACTCACACATACATTCACTAAGATTAATAAAATATTCAAAAGTTTTTTCTTAAATTAAATTCAAGAACGTTAAAATAAGTTATATTTTTGTCTATAACTTTTTTTTCAACTGAACCGATTTTGATATTGCAATGAAGTATATGTAACATAATGTTGTGGCAAAATTTTGTTCTAATTTGTTGACTTATTATTGATGACTTTACGAAAGAAATTCGCTTGAATTTAGAGGTTGCCTCCAAATATCGGTCTATAACTTTTAACATACTAAACCGATTTTACTGGTTTTAAGTAGGAAACTTCTCAGGACCATAATAAATATTCAGGGAAGATTTAATTGAGCTCTTTCAATTATTGTGGATGTGAGGGCGCCAACAACAGACAGGTGAATATAACTAAATCGATTCAGATTTTGATGTGATGAAAGAATATATATATATATGTATATATATATATATATATATATATATATATATATATATATATATATATATATATATATATATATATATATATATATATATATATATGTATATATATATATATATATATATATATATATATATATATATATATATATATATATATATATATATATATATATATATATATATATATATATATATATATATATATATATATATATATATATATATATATATAAATTATAGAGTCTTAGATGATTCCTTCCTTAAGGTTACATACGGAATAACAAACTTAGTCAGTCACCCTCTTCACCACTTGTGGTGGTGGAGGTTAATGAGAAGATTTTCTAAAAATAAAAAAAAAAAAAAAAAAATGAAAAAATTTTCTTTGTTTAAAAAGAGTTTTATTTGCTCTTTGTTTTTGTATTTATTTTAGTAAAAGAGATTAAATGGAGGTTTAAGTAAATTCTTATTAAATAAATAAATTTTTTTAAATCATTAAAATTATTAGTTTTTGTTGTTGTTGCTCGTATTTGAAGTTGAATTTGTAAATAATTTTTTTTGTTTATGACATTTTCCGGTTCTTGTGTTCAGATTTTTTATTATTTTCTTGTTCTTGTTCTTGTTTTGCGATTTGTTAAGTCTCAGTTAAGCGCATTGACATATAAATTTAATGACGCACTAAACTAAACGTTTTATTTAACTAACAACTGCTTTTAGTTGCTTTTATTAACGTTATTAGTTTTAGTTTTAGTTTTAGTTTTATTTATTATGAAATAAACTGCAAATAATCTAAATACAAACAAAAAAATCGTTGAAAGGATATAAAAGTATTGCCAGATTTAAGTGGCAATTGTCAGAGAAATGAACTTCCGGTTGTTATGTGTCATTTGCATTAAGATGGAAAAGAGTTGGCATGAAGTGGAATAGAGTTGGTAACGTGAAAAAAATATATATATTTAGGCAACGAAAATCAGCTTCAGAAATAAATTATGATTTGGAATTGAACTAGAAATAAACTAGAACTGAACTAGAACTTGAACTGAACTTGAACTTAACTAAAACTGAACTTGAACTGAACTAAAACTGAACTAGAAATAAACTTGAACTGAACTAGAACTAAATTAGAACTGAATTAAAACTGAACTTGAACTGAACTTGAATTGAACTAGAACTGAATTAGAACTGAACTTGAACTGAACTTGAACTGAACTTGAACTGAACTTGAATTGAACTAGAACTGAAGCAGAATTGAACTTGAACTGAACTTGAAATGAACTTGAACTGAACTTGAACTGAATTAGAAGTGAACTAGAACTGAACTAGAACTGAACTAGAACTGAAGCAGAACTGAACTAGAACTGAACTAGAACTGAACTAGAACTGAATTTGAACTGAACTTGAACTGAACTTGAACTGAACTAGAACTGAATTTGAACTGAACTTGAACTGAACTTGAACTGAACTTGAACTGAAGCAGAATTGAACTAGAACTGAAGCAGAACTGAACTAGAACTGAACTTGAACTGAACTTGAAATGAACTTGAAATGAACTTGAACTGAACTTGAATTGAGCTAGAACTGAAGCAGAATTGAACTTGAACTGAACTTGAAATGAACTTGAACTGAACTTGAACTGAACTAGAACTGAACTAGAATCTGAACTTGAACTGAACTTGAATTTAACTACAACTGAAGCAGAACTAAACTTGAATTGAACTAGAACTGAAGCAGAACTGAACTTGAACTGAACTTGAAATGAACTTGAACTGAATTTGAACTGAACTATAACTGAACTTGAACTGAATTTGAATTGAACTAGAACTGAATTAGAACTGAACTTGAACTGAACTTGAATTGAACTGGAACTGAAGCAGAACTGAACTTGAATTGAACTTGAACTGAACTAGAACTGATCTAGAACTGAACTTTAACTGAACCAGAACTGAAATAGAACTGAACTGAAACAGAATTTAAACTCTTTCAAGACTGAAATCTGAACAAATATATTAACTAGAATTTAAAGCAAAAACTGAATTCTAAAATGGGATCTTAATACGAATCTTGAATTTAATCCTAAATATGAACTTAATCCGAACTTGTCTCTGCACCTGAAACTGAACGAAAAACTAAATTAGAATCTAAATTATACTCTGAATTAAAGTCTGAAGTACAGTCTTAACAAGAAACATAATTATAATTTTAAATAGAATCTGAAGAGTGAGAACTAGAATCTAAACTGAACTGAAATCAGAACTAGAAACTGAATCAGAATCTGATTTTAGAGCATTAAAACTTGAAGCAGAAACTAAACTAGAATTTAAACTGGAATTGTAACTAAAATCTGGACTAAAATCTGAATTAAGGCCTGAATTAGAATCTAAAATTGAATGTGAATTAAGTAGAATCTAGAAAAGACTCTGAACTGAAGTCAGAACTAGAAGCTGAATTAGAATCTAAAATTTAATCTGAATTATAATCTGTGTAAGAATCTCAATAAGAATTTGAATGAGAATCTCAACTAGAAACTGCAGCCTAAAGTAAAATCTGGTATCTGAACTGAATTTAGAACTAAAATCTAAAACAGAATCTGATTTAAGAACACTAAAATTTAAAGCAGAATCTTCTCAACTGGAGTTTAATTAAAATCTGGACTTGAGTATGAATTCAGCTTAAGTAAATTCTGAATTGAAGTAATCTGATCTGGAATACAACTGAGAGAAAAATGATGATGAAATGAGAAAAAGGGAAAAGAATTAAAGTTTCTTTTACTTAACTCAAATTTTACACTTCATTATGGTTTATTCTTATAAAATCTGAGTGAAAGTTGTAAATACAAACAAACAAACAACATAAACCTTTTTTCCTCACGCAGACACTTAAGTCACTTAAACAAAAAGCGGAAAAAAAGAAGAGAAAATGTTTTTACAAAAATTCACACTTTATAAAATCTAGAAAATGTTAATTAAAAATCTACCGAAAAGAAAAAAATGGAAATTAAAAGAAAAACATAATAATTTCTTCTTCTTCTTTTTCTGTTACACACAAATATCATGTTCAAAAAAAAAAAAGGAAAACTCTACAAGGAAAAATAAAGAAAATTATTATGTTCAAGAACACTTCATTAAAAATCTAAAGGAAAAATGAAAGAAAAAAAAAATATTAAGAAAAACCACAAGAAAAATAATTTTGTGTTTTTCTTATTTTCATACAATTTGACACAAAAACCAACAACTACAACAACCACAAATATAAACTTGAAACATAAAATCTGTTTAAGAATTGTTACAACAACAACAAAAGCAAGAAAAAATCCCTCGGTTATGCCGAATCTTCATAACCCTCCACCGCAAATGTGTGTAAAGTAAATACGTTATGTACGTTCATACACACTTACACATTTAAACACTTAATGAGGCATAATTTGACAATTTTTGGAAAGGAAATGAAGAACATCGTTTAAAAAATCGATTACTCGATTTATTATTGACAATTTTAAGAGAGTTCTTCTCTTGAATCTAGAGGTTGTCTCTCTTTTCGGAAATAATTCTGTAACTTTGGAAATATTTAACATTTTTCAACGAAATTTCACATGAACTTTCTTGAGAGGATCTAAAAACTTATACTCTTCCATACCAGTCCATTAATATCTTAGATATATCACATTTTAGAAATACGGCAGCATATATTTCTTTGGGAATATGTGCAAATTTCTGATGAGGGGACCAAGTTTCAGCAAATTTTTTTAAGACTGTTATGAAATTTTTATATAAGTGTTTGGTATCGTTGGAAAGGTTATTACCTGAAATATAATATAATGTATATGATAAATTATTTTAACTAAATATCTTTAATAAATTTGCCAAAAATTCAAAAATTTTTATTTTTGGCGCATCCTTGTTTAATGTAAAATTTGGCATTAAATAAATTCTATACGAGTTAAGATATTTTTATGATATTTGAATATGATATGGACAAGGTTGTTGTTTATGTAGGATAATGAAAATATTCCCACTTTTTTTTTAAATACCCAAAATTCCAATACGGGGAAAATTTATTTTAAAAAGTCACTTTTCTCAGTAAATTGCTCATCCTGCCGTTATAGGAGGTTTGGTCCATTACAGATTTCTTGAGTGCGTAGCTAATGAATGTAGCTATGTAATAAAGGTACCTTTATGATGATTTTAGTTTTAGGATGTGTGTGCTCCTCCAAAAACTAAAGAAAATTATTTGAAAATTTACGAACTTTCGTTAGGGTTTGGGGGGAACTTGTTTCCCCTAATGTTCTCGGATTTGCTTTATATGCTTTAGCTTTAAAAATTCTTTCAGAATTGAGAAAAAAATTTTATAGTCCAGAGGGAAATAATCAATTTTAAAGTTTTTTTTTTCTAAGAAACCAAAAAAAAAATATTTTTTTTTTTCAAAATTTCTATTTTAAAATAATATAACTTTTTACTGAATCCACATAGGTATATGGTTCTTACACAAAAATTATTCAGAATTTTGTACAGAATTCAGACAATATTTAAAAAAAATTTTCGAGCCGAATAGAGGCCATCAAGTTCAAAAAAACTAAAAATAAAACTAATAAAAAATGGTTAAAAATTTTATTTTTGTCTTAATATCTCTTTAACTATAAGAGATATCTAACACATGTTAAGATATATTTGTAGAGAATCATAAGGGTTATATGAATGTAGAAAATCTTTTCTATGAAATCATAATTAAAATTTTGGCGATTTTTTAAAAAATCATCATACCCAAAGTGACCAACTTTGGGGAACAACTTCCCGTTTCCAGGATCCACTAGAAATATGTTCTTCTCCTAGACAATTGGAAAATATCTTAAGTATGTCCTTGTGAAATTTCATTAAAAAACATTCAGTAGTTCTAAAAGTAATAGAATTATTTCCAAAAAAAAGTGTTTTGGTCGGTCTATATCTTTTGATATATCGGTCTATATCTTTTGATATACTGATCCGATTTAGCTGGTTTCAATTAGGAAACTTCTCAGATCTATAACAAATACTCAGGCTCTCAATGAGCTTTGCCAATTATTGTGGATGTGAGTGCGCCAACGAAAACGTCTCAGAGTTGGATTTGTTGTAGGAATTTCTTCCTTCTTAGCGTTACACATGGATTGATAAATGAAACATACCCTCTTCATCACCTGTGATGGTGTAGGGTATAATATAAACTAAATTTGGGAAATAAAAAGAAAATAAAATTACAAAATCCTTTTAAAATAAATATGAGTGTTTTATGTATTTTGTAGCGGAATAAAAAGTTTTGTCTTGATTTGTATTCTCTCTCTCTCTCTTTCTCTCTCTAGAGTTTAAAAGAGTAATTTGTTGTTAAAATATTTGTTTTTTTTTTTTTTTTTTTTTTTTTTGACATAAAGAAAAACAAGAAACTTTGTTTAAAATGTTTTGTCTGTCAGATTCAAAAAAAAAGTACAAAGAACAAGAAAAAAGGCTTAAAATTTTAATAGAATTATGATACAAAAACAAAAAAACTTTAATGACAATCACACAAACACGTACATACAGACACAACTGAATTATTAGTTTATAGAGATAAACAGTTAAAAGTTATGACAGTTAATAGTTTTTGATAACAATATGACAGTTCTCTTGTGAAAGTTTTGAGTGTTGACAATTAAAAAACAAAAAAATGTAAACAAAACAATACAAAGAAAAAAAGGCAACGCCAATGTAAGTGAGAGATAAGGAAAGTGATGAGAGCAGAATACAAGTTTTTTTTTTATTAATAAAGAATATTTGAAAGCCAAAAGCCACAACTCAAGCTAAATGAAAACTGAACCATTGACTGTTCTATAGACTTAAAGCCAGATAATCATACCGATTATGATACAGGATTAAAGGCTTAATAATAGTTTTGATCCTAATTCAGTTTCTTGCTTATATTTTAGTTCAGATTTCAATTCCGATTTTAGTTCAGATCTTCTTTCATATACTACTTCAGTTCCAAAATCAGAATCTAGTACAGATTCTTATTCATATTATAGTTCCGGTTATAGTTCAGATTCTCCTATTGCACTACCGATTCTAGTTCAGATTCTATTTCAGTTTCTCTTTCTGGTTTAGATTTTATTACAGACTGCAATTCAAAATTTAGTTTGGTCTAGCAGACCTGGCCAGTCGTTGCTGACCCAAAGCAAAGATTCGTGTTGTATTATAATACGATTTATGGGGATCAGGGGAAGAGGTATGGGGTCTATCTCTTCTCCTGATTCTATAATTCTATTTCTTTTCCACTGGTGGTGTTTCACAGTAGCATCATTGCTGCCAAATTTTAAGACTTTTGCTGTTATAGTTCTTTTGATATTCGATAATCAATATTTGCTTTGTATTGGGGTACCTCTTCCTCGTCCTGTCCGTTCAAAGTTTTGTCCAGTAAAACAGTTCATTCGCTGTTGTAGTTCCTTATTTATTTGAAAATCAATATTTTCTTTGTAAATAGGGAACTTCTCCCCCTGGTCCAAACCGTTTAGCGCTTTGTCCAGTAAAGCAGTTCTTTGTAAAAGTTGTTGGGACCAATTTTGAGAACTCTCGCTTTTCTAGTTCTTTAGATATACGATAACCAATATTTTCTTTGTATGCGAAGTACCCCTCCCCCTGGTCCTAAGTGAATTTTTTATAGCTTTACTTTCGGTTATTTTAAGATCATTTTGTGGAAATTATATATATAAATTATAATTCACATTTTAGTTCATAATCCAGCTCAAATTCCAGTATAGATTCTAGTTATTATTCCAGTTAAGATTCCCGTTCAGTTAAGATTCCAGTTCAGATTCTAGTTCAGACTTTACTCCATATTCTGGATTTTACTAGATCTGTACAGATACCTGTACAGATCTAGTTTAGATTCAAGTTCTGATTCTATTTTTGATTTTATTTCTTATTCTAACTCAGATTTAAGTTTAGATTCTAGGAAGAATCGTAGTTTGGTTCAAGTTCAGATTCTAATTCAGATTTTAATTCTAAAACAGACTTATTAGTTTCCAACTCAGATACTAATTCAGATTCCAATTATAATTCTAGGTCAGTTTTTAATTCGAATTAGATTCTTTTTTAAATTTTGGTTTAGGCTCTGAGATTCTGAGAAATTCTAGTTCAGTTCTATTTCAGTTCTAGTTCTAGTTCAGTTCTAATTCAGTTCTAATTCAGTTCTAATTCTAGTTCAGTTCTAGTTCTAGTTCAGTTCTAATTCTAGTTCAGTTCTAATTCTAGTTCAGTTCTAATTCTAGTTCAGTTCTAGTTCAGTTCTATTTCAATTCTAATTCAAGTTCAGTTCTAGTTCAGTTCTAATTCAGTTCTAGTTCAGTTGTATTTCAGTTCTAATTATAGTTCAGTTCTAATTCTAGTTCAGTTATAGTTCAGTTCCAGTTCAGTTCTAATTCCAGTTCAGTTCAGTTCTACTTCAATTCTAGTTCAGTTCTTATTCTAGTTCAGTTCTACTTCAATTCTAGTTCAGTTCTAGTTCAATTCAAGTTCAGTTTTTATTCTAGTTCAGTTCTACTTCAATTCTAGTTCAGTTCTTATTCTAGTTCAGTTCTACTTCAATTCTAGTTCAGTTCTAGTTCAGTTCTAGTTCAGTTCTAATTCAGTTCTAGTTCAGTTATAGTTCAATTCTAGTTTAGTTCTAATTCTAGTTCAGTTCTAGTTCTAGTTCAGTTCTAATTCTAGTTCAGTTCTAGTTCCAGTTCAGTTCTAGCTCTAGTTAAGTTCTAATTGTAGTTCAGTTCTAATTCTAGTTTAGTTCTAATTCTAGTTCAGTTCTAATTCAGTTTTAGTTCAGATCTACTTCAGATTGTAGTATTAATTTCATAATTCAGTTCAATTTCTAGTCTAGATTCTGGTTCAGTCTCCCCTATTTTAGGTTCTGACTAAGATTCTTGTTAAAATTCATGTCAAGATTCTAATTCAGATTCTTGTTATTTTTATAGTTTAGACTTCAGTTCAAATTCTAATTATAATCCCAGTTAATGTCCTAACGTGGTCTTGGTTCAGATTTTTAAGGCAAATACCAGGTCAGATTCCAATTCAGTTTATAATTCAGATTTTAATTCACTTATACTTTACTTAACATCATAGTTCAGATTCTAGTATAAGTTTTATTATCGATTCCAGTTCAGTTTCTAGAACAGATTCTAGTATAGATTCTAGTCAAGATTCCAGTTTAGTTTAACCTGTGTTCATGGTCGATTTATATAAAGTTCTAGCTAAGTTATTGTGTAGATTTTAGTTAGGATTCTAGTTAAAATACTAATTTAGATTCTCTGTCAGTTTCTAATTAAAATTCTTCAGATTCTAGTTTATACTCAAGATATTTCTAGTTTAGTCCAATTTTAGTTTTTGTTCAGATTCTAGATCTGGATAGAATCTATATAGTAGTAATATAATCTGAATTATAAAATAAAGTATGAACTGGAGTATAATTTATTTTATAGTCCAGAGTTAAATATGTAAATCGTAGACCGTGACATAGTTTGTAGGAGAGAATTTAAGACAGATTTTAGAACCATTAGTTGGAGCTTTAGTATAACCTTTAATCTAGTCTCTAGTGTTGATTATAGATTCATTTTCTAACTTTATCTTTAACTACCGACCACAAGTATATAATTTGTCTTAACCTTTTTCTTGTACAACAAAATAACTTTTTCTTTAAATAATGAAAAAATAAAAATCCCTCAAGTTATTTGTCTTAACATTTATTTTTTTTTTACAAAAACAAAAAAAAAAATAAAATAAAAGAAACTAAAATTAATGTAAAAGAAAATACTTGAACTTACAAGTGAAAATAAATCTATTTTATCTGCCGTTTAGTTAAGACTAAACACGATGAAACCGAACAAACGAACTACAACAGCAACTACAACTTAAAAAGGGAATATCAAATGACACTAACAGTTAAGCAACATAAAATGCACTAACAATAACAACAATAACAACAAGAGAAGAATACTAAGAAATATAAAATGCAAATAATTATTTGCATATTAAAAAAAACAACATGGCAACCAAACCCAACCAACCCCAACCACCCACTCAAACCAATGCAACACAATCCAACACACAAATTCTTAACACTCATTTACACACACACGCACACACTCTCTTTAACAGACATGCATAAATACACCCGCATTTTCTCTCACTTAACTAAACTGACATTTAAGATAAACAACCCACACAGTGGTACGAAAACGCTTTTTTTTTGGAAATAATTCTGTAACTTTGAAATTATTGAATATTTTTTAATGAAATTTCATATGGACATTCTTGAGGTGTTTTCCTATTAATTTGGAGAGGGACATGTTTCTAGTGGATCCTGGGTTCAGCTAGTAGATCACCAAACTTGGACACTAGGGGAGATAAACAACCCACACAGTGATCTGAAAACGCTTTTTTTGGAAATAATTCTGTAACTTTGAAATAATTGAATATTTTTTAATGAAATTTCACATGGACATTCTTGAGGTGTTTTCCTATTAATTTGGAGAGGGACATGTTTCTAGTGGATCCTAGGTTCAGCAAATGGATCTCCAAAGTTGGTCACTATGGGTATGAGGATTTTTTTAAAAAATCGCCAATTTTTTTTAAAGATTTAATTAAAAAAAATATTTTTTATACTTAAAGACCTTAAAATTTTTTATATGTCTGAACTATCTCTTATAGTTTTAGAGATATTAAAACCAAAGTAAAATTATGACACATTTTTGTATGGTACTTTTTTGAGTTTTTTGAACATGATGATCTCTATTTGGGTCCGAAAAAAATTCTAAAATATTTTCTGAATTCTCTACAAAATTCTTAATAATTTAAGTGCCAGAACCCTATATCTAGGTGGATTCAGTAAAAAGTTATGTTATTTTAAAAATATAAATTTAGCAAAAAAATGAAATTTTTTCAGAATTCTTTTTTTCAAAAAGGTGGTAACATTTTTTCAACTATTTGCTTCTGGACTGTAAAATTTTTTCTCAATTTTGAATCAATTTCTAACTTTAATGCATATAAAGCAAATCCGAAGATATAAAGGGAAATAATTTCCCCGCTGGGCTTAAAGGAATTTTGTTAATTTTCAAATATTTTTCTTATGGATGTTTAGGAAGAAAATAATGTAAAAGCTAAAATCGTCCAAGAGGTAGCTTAATTATATAGCTGCCCACTCAAGAAATCTGTCATAAATCAAACCTGTTATAGCGACAAGGTAAGTGAGCAAACAACTATAAAAAAGGTTTCTTTTGAACAAGTTTTACCCGGATTGGCATTATGGGTATTTTGGAATGAAAAAGTGGGAATATTTTTATGGTCCTATATGAGGGATAACTTTTGCCATATTAAATTCAAATCTTAATTCTTATAGAATTAATTTAATGTCAAATATCGGGAAACTTTTAACAAGGGTGTACCGAAAATAAAAATTTTTGAATTTTTGACAAATTTGTTAATGATATTTAGTTAAAATAATTTATTATATAAATATAATTATATATCAAGTAATAACCTTTCCAATGATACCAAATACTTATATACACATTTTACACCAGCCTTCAACAATTAACTGAAACTTGACATGGGAAAAGCGCTAATTTCTGGGGAGTTGGGTTACGTTTCAATTAATTTCTGAAGGCTGATGTAAAATTTTTATATAAGTATTTGGTAGCATTGGAAAGGTAATTAGTCATAGAATATCAATATGTACACAATACAGTACTTTAACTAAATATCTTTAATAAATTTGTTAAAAATTCAAAAATATTTAATTTCGGTGCAGCCTTGTTAAAAGTTTCCCGATATTTTACATTAAATAAATTCTATAAGATTTAAGATATTTTTATGATATTTAAATATCATATAGACAATGTTGTTCTTAATGTAGGGTTACAACAAAATTCCCACTTTTTCTGTCCAAAACACCCAAAATTCCAAACCGGGAAAAATTGTTTCAAAATCTCCCTTTTTTCAGTAAATCGCTCACTCTGCCGTTAGAAAAAGGTTTGGCCCATTACAGATTTTTTGAGTGAATAGCCATTATATATAGCTTTATAGTCAAGAGATTTTTTGGACGACTTTAACTTTCATATTTTTTGTTTTGCTCCTCCAAAAACTAAAGAAAAATATTTGAAAATTTATGAATTTTCATTTTGGGTTTCTGGGGAACTTGTTTCCCCTAATGTCCTCGGTTTTACTTCATATGCATTAGTGTTAGAAATTCTTTCAGAATTGTGAAACAACTTGTTTAGTTCAGAGGAAAATAGTTAATTCTAAGTGAAAAAAATGTTGCCACCTTTTTGAAAAAAAAAATCAGAAAAAATCCCTTTTTTTCTAAATTTCTATTTTAGAATAATATAACTTTTTATTGAATCCTTATAGGTATATGGTTCTTTTACAAAAAATATTAAGAATTTTGTAGAGAATCCATATAATATTTTAATTTCTTTTCTGGCACCGAATAGAGACCGTCAAGTTCAAAAAATTGAAAAGCTTTAAAAAAATGCTTCAAAATTTTACTTTGGTCGAAATATCTTTTAAACTATAAGAGATATCCTGCACATGTACGAGAATTTTTTCTAGAGAATTATAAAGAATTATAAGGCCCCTTGCCGGAGTAGAGCTCAATTTGACTATTACTTTGTTAAAGCTCTCAACTAAGGTGTATATGTGTCATCATATGTCCGAAGTGACTAACTTTAGAGATCCTTTTGCGGTCTCCAGGAGCCACTACAAACATGCCCTTTTCTATATCAATTGGAAAACACCTCAAGAATGTCCATGTGAAATTTCGTTAAAAAATATTCAATAGTTCCAAAGTTACAGAATTATTTCCAAAAAAAAGCATCTTCGGACCACTGTGCAGTCTTTCTTGCTTTATTGCCATGATTTGTTTGACTTGTGGGACAAAACAGAAACGAGAGAAAAAAAACAAAACGTAAAAATTAAATAGAAAATGTGGAGAACAAAAAATAAAGAAACTTAAACTTTTGTAATTATTTGTAAAAATACTTTTATTTGAGAAATTAAAAGTTTTACTATTTTTATAATAATGAATGACATTTCTTTATACTCTTATTCTCATTATTTGTTTTTGTTGTTCTTTTCTTTTTTTTAAGAGAGAGTAAATTAATACTCTTGTTGTATTTTCTATAAAAAAAAAAAAAACTTTTTTTCATGTTTCATTCTTCAACACTTCTGTTGTTTCTCTCTCCCCCTATAAATTCGCATGATAAATGACAGTTTGTGAGTAGAATTTCTCTAGTGTCAATTTAAAGAGTGTAAAAGGGGCTAAGAAGATGTGGAAGGGGAAATAGTTTTATAATAAAAATTATTTTTCCATTTACATTTTAATTTTAATATGAAAATTTTCAAATAAAATGAAATTTTATTGTTAAATGTTGAGATTAATTAAATAAAACAAATAAAAAAAGTTAATTTTGTTTTCTTTCTGAAATGTAAATGAGAAAACACAGAAAATATTTAAATACTCATTAACATATATTTTTATTTAATCACTTTCTCATTACAGCAGGTATGGTATGTTGGAATTGGATGGAATACGCTTTAAGGAGAGTTAATGTCAAATACATAAAGAGGCTCTGATAGGTTGGACTACAAAAATACAGATTTCAGGTTAAATTGTTTTTACTTAAAATTTAGTTCAGATTTTAATACAGATTCACATTCAGAATTTAATTCAGACTCTATTTCAGATTTTAGTTCAGTTTGTAGTTCTGACTCTTGTTCAGACTCTAAATCACATTCTTGTTCTGATTTCACTTCAGATTTTAGTTCAGATTCAAGTTCAGATTCTAGTACAGATTCTAGTTCAGAATGTAACTCAGATTCTATTTCTGATTTCGGTTCAGATTTTTGGTTAAATTCTAGTTCAGATTCTTGTTCAGATTCTAGAACAGATTCTAGTTCTGATTTCAGTATAGATTCTAGTTCAGATTATAAATCAGTTTCTAGTTTTAATTTCACTTCAGATTCTAGTTCTGATTCAAATTCAGATTCTAGTTCAGATTCTAGTACAGATTCTAGTTCAGAATGTAACTCAGATTCTAGTTCAGATTCTAAATCAGATTCTAGTTCAGAATGTAACTCAGATTCTAGTTCTGATTAAAATTCAGATTCTAGTTCAGAATGTAACTCAGATTCTAGTTCAGATTCTAGTACAGATTCTAGTTCAGAATGTAACTCAGATTCTAGTTCAGATTCTAAATCAGATTCTAGTTCAGAATGTAACTCAGATTCTAGTTCTGATTCAAATTCAGATTCTAGTTCAGATTAAAGTTCAGAATGTAACTCAGATTCTAGTTCAGACTCAAATTCAGATTCTAATTCAGACTATAATTCTAGTTCAGATTCTAAATCAGTTTCTGGTTTTGATTTCAGATTAAAGTTCAGATTTAACTATGATCTTGTCTATAGCATACGACTATGATCTTGTCTATAGTATACGACTATGATCTAGTCTACAGTATAAGACTATGATCTAGTCTATAGTATACGACTATGATCTAGACTACAGTGTAAGACTATGATCTAGACTACAGTATAAGACTATGATCTAGACTACAGTATAAGACTATGATCTAGTCTAAAGTATAAGACTATTATCTAGTCTATAGTATACGACTATGATCTAGACTACAGTATAAGACTATGATCTAGTCTATAGTATACAACTATGATCTAGTCTATAGTATACGACTATGATCTAGACTACAGTATAAGACTATGATCTAGTCTATAGTATAAGACTATGATCTAGTCTACAGTATAAGACTATGAACTAGTCTACAGTATAAGACTATGATCTAGTCTACAGTATAAGACTATGATCTAGTCTATAGTATACGACTATGATCTAGTCTATAGTATACGACTATGATCTAGTCTATAGTATACGACTATGATCTAGTCTATAGTATACGACTATGATCTAGTCTATAGTATACGACTATGATCTAGTCTACAGTATACGACTGTGATCTAGTCTACAGTATAAGACTATGATCTAGTCTACAGTATACGACTATGATCTAGTCTATAGTATACGACTATGATCTAGTCTACAGTATACGACTGTGATCTAGTCTACAGTATAAGACTATGATCTAGTCTACAGTATAAGACTATGATCTAGTCTACAGTATAAGACTATGATCTAGACTACAGTATAAGACTATGATCTAGTCTATAGTATAAGACTATGATCTAGTCTATAGTATAAGACTATGATCTAGTCTATAGTATACGACTGTGATCTAGTTGAATGTATAGACTATAGTCTAGTCTATAATATAGTCTGTAGTGAAGTGTCTAAAATAGTTTATGATCTAGTTATTATTACTATTTAGTCTTTAATATAGTGCTAACTCAAGTCTTGTTGACTTAAAATATTTGAATTTAAGTTAAAACCTCATTTACTTCTCATATTTCTCCTGATTCTTGTGTCTGTGATTTAAAAGTTAAAGTTTTAGTTTAATATTAAAAATAAATATCATTTTGCAGTAAGTTAAGTTTGTTTGTTGGTTTTTTTTACAGGCTCTTAAGATCAGGTGTTTGAAAATGAATAAAATGGAAGAGCCACCAGACCATAGTGCGACCACATATGTAAAAAAGGGGCCATTTGTTGGCATAAATTTTTATTTACATAAAACAAATTTTTATTTTAGAGTGATAAAATTATTATGTTTTATTTTCTCAGTGCGTGTTATTTTATAGCAGCAACAATAAAAAACAACTACAAAAATAGCAGCAGTAGTAGCAGCATCATGTTTGTCAGTCAAGTGGTTGGTGGTCCTTTTGTGGTTTTAACTTATTTTGTGGTAGAAAAAAAGTTCAAAAAAGAAAAAAAGGCAAAAATATTAAATGAACAGTGTTGGATTACACATTATAAATATCTCTGTATGTGTGTTAATACACACACACACACACACAAATACATATGTATTAACATATTAATATTTTCAAGTTAATGCAATTCAGCAAAAGTTTTTTTTGTTTTTGATTTAATATTTTTGCCATTTAAACAAACATAATTAAAATTATAATGAATGTGAAAATTTCCATGTGTGTGTGCGTGTAGGTGTAGTAGTGGTATGCAAATACTGAATGTGTTTATACACACATACCCATACAATGTTTTGTATATTATGCTTGCAAAAAATAAACATAAAAACGTTTATATTTAACCTAATTCAGCAGAAAAAGAATTTCCACAAATACTAAAATATTATTATTATTTTTTTAAATTAAAATTAAAGATGAAAACAATTCTGAATATTTGAGAAGAAAATTTGAAAAAAAAACATAATTAAAATTATAAATTAATGTGAAAACTTACAAAAATGAATTTAGCAAAAGTTAATGTTCAGGTTAAGGATAAGAAAATTATTAAAATAAACAAAATTAATAGAAAATATTAATTATTTCCTAATTCAGCACAATTATTGGAATCCTTTTTAATAAATAAAAAATACAAAATTAAAATATTTACAATTCAGCTAGCTGAATTAAAAAATTGTAAGCTATTTCTATATAATTTCTTATTACTCATGTTAAATATGCTTTTTGTGATCAATTCAGCTAGCTGAATTTTGAATTTTTATAATTTTTCATCTACTTTAGTAATTTCTCATTGCTTTTAGACTCATAATATTATAACAATAGTTAAATTCAGCTAATTCAGCTAGCTTTTGTTAAGCTTTATCTTTTACAATTTCTTATTATTTGTGTTAAATTTCCTTCTTATAATCAATTCAGCTTGTTGAAATTAAAATTTTTATAATTATTATCTATCTTTACTATTTAAGAATCGTTAACTTAAACATCTTTTCTATTCAGCTGGCTGAATTCATTTTTGTATATAAAAATTTTATTTCCTTTTTTATTATTTAAAATAAATTTGTAATAATTTTCTTAATTCAGCAAGTTAAGTATTATTAGTTTTTCTTAATTCTCTTAAAAAGCAATTAAATAACTTACAAAATGCCTTATTCAGCTAGCTGAATTTGGAATTTTCTCATAACTTCTTATATCAAAAGTTTCTACACCAAATTCTGTTAGTTAAGACTCTAGTTTAGGTTCTAGTTCGGTTTTTTGTTTAGGTTAAAGTTCATATTCCAGGTCAGATTCTAGTACAGATTCTAGTACAGATTCTTGTTCAGATTTTAGTTCAGATTCCAGATTTTAGTTCACATTCTAATTCAGATTTTAATGTAGATCAATTCTAGTTTAATTCTAGTTCACTTCTAGTTCCGTTCTAGTTCAGTTCTAGTTCAGTTGTCGTTCAGTTCTCGCTCAGTTCTCGCTCAGTTCTCGCTCAGTTCTCGCTCAGTTCTCGTTCAGTTCTCGTTCAGTTCTAGTTCATTTCTATTTTTTTCATTATATTAACAATTTTTTCTATAATAAGTTTTTTTAAACTTTTTTCATTTAACAAAAATTATGAGACCATAAAAATGTCTACTTATAATAAAACTGAAGAAACTTCGAAAATAAAAATCCCTTAAAATCGTTATTAAGTATTTTTAATAATAATAAAGTGTTATGTTTATCAATTGACTTTAATTTTGTGATAAAAAATATCAGAAGTGAAAAAGAGACTCTTTAATATTGACATCATCTCAAATTCATTTACATACAAACGAGTTCTCTTTTTAACACTGTATCTTAAGCAAACTCACACACACACACACACACACATAACAGTAAACGCATGATACAAAACACAACATGGACGGACGCCTTAAAGTCTGCTTTACAAAATAGCAAATCAGCAAAATTAAGTATAAACACTAACACAACAACTTAACTGTAACTCAACTACAACAGTGGATTGACATAAATACAAGAGAAATATATACACTTGATGTTAAGCTTTAATACATGAACAAACACATGCACATATCCTTACTTATACACTCTCCCGTTAGTGTGTTTGTGTGTGTGTTTTTAGCTTGAAAACTGTATCAAGAAAATCCAGCTGTTTCGTTTGTTAATATATGTTCGTATGCAAACAAACAAACGATTACTTGATGCCAAAGTATAAGTAGTGATAAAGAGTGTGATGAAGAGAGTAATGGGTGAAGAGAGAGAGAGAGGGAGAAAGTTGTTGTATTACTAGAAGTAACTGTAACAACAATAATTTTTAATAGAATATTGAAAGGCACATGCTAAACATCAATTCAGTTATCATGCACAACACTTACAAACACAAAACTCACATACATTCTCACACAGACACACAGAGAGACACTCATACAATCAGATTTATACAAAAAGTCAATTGTGAATTGTGATTTTTTTTCAAAAACAAATATTATAAAATTTTTCCTCCCTCTTGTCTTTAATCTCTAAATGTCTGTTCTGTGTTACATCACCCCTCTTGTGTTTTGCAGTTGTTGTTGTTGTCGTTGTTGCCTTGAAGGTTGAAAGTTAAAGGAAAATATAGAAATTTCCATAATTTTGTATATTTTCTCTTCTTCATTTCGATATTTATTGTATGCAAATATTAGATTTTTATATTAAAGGAATTTGTATGTTTCCTTTTCATATTTTACTTGCCAACACACAAACACACACACATACACTCATACAGAGAGACACTCAAGACATAAGAAACCTTATTTTTTTTCATTAGGAAAACTGTCAGCTGTTTAAGCTCTTTATCAGCTCTTTGGATACTTGATGTGAAAGGTTGGTTTGCCTGGCCAACTATGACAACGAAAATTGTAAAAATGTAGCGTCAATATGTCGCAATAAAAAATACTTTCTTTTACTTTAAGAGACAATAAATTTGTCAATGGAAGAAGAAACGAGCAAAAGACGATGACCAATAAGAAAATTAAAGAGAAATTTGGCAAATTTTAAAAAGAGTGATATAAATGATAATTTTAAAAGAAATTTTACAATTTTTGGTGAAAATTGAAAAATTAATGGAAAATTTACATTACAGAAATGCTCAAAATTTTAGTGAAATTTTTAAATTTTAGTAAAAATTTTGAATTTTTAAAAATTAAAAATTTCAGTAAAAATTTTAAATTTTTAAAAATTAAAAATTTCAGTAAAAATTTTAAATTTTAGTAAAAATTTTAAATTTTAGTAAAAATTTCAAATTTTGAAAGAAAATTTAAAATTTTTGTTAAAATTTCAAATTTAAGAAAAAATTTGAAATTTCAGTTAAAATTGAATATTTTTGAAAATTATAAAAATTTAAAATTTTTGTGAAAATATAAAATTTTTTCTGAAATTTTCAAATTTTAGTGAAATTTTCAAATATTAGTAAAAATTTAAAATTTGAATGAAAATTTAAAATTTTAGTGAAAATTTAATTTTTTTGTGAAGTTTTTAATTTTTTGTGAAAATTTGAAATTTTAGTGAAAATTTTCAATTTTAGTGAAAATTTGCAATTTTGGTGAAAATTTCAAATTTTTATGAAATTTTTAAATTTTTGTGAAAATTTTGAATTTTAGTGAAATTTTAAAATTTTTGTGAAATTTTAAAATTTTAGTAAAAATTTACAATTTTGGTGAAAATTTCAAATTTTTGTGAAATTTTCAATTTTTTGTAAAATTTTTAAATTTTTGTGAAATTTTCCAATTTTAAAATTTTGGTGAAAATTTCAAATTTTGTGTGAAATTTTCAAATTTTTGTGAAAATTTCAAATTTTGTGTGAAATTTTCAAATTTTTGTGAAAATTCAAATTTTAGTGAAAATTTCAAATTTTGTGAAAAATTAAAATTTTAGTGAAAATTTCAAATTTTGTGAAAAATTAAAATTTTAGTGAAAATTTCAAATTTTGTGAAAAATTAAAATTTTAGTGAAAATTTCAAATTTTTGTGAAATTTTCCAATTTTACTGAAAATTTAAATTTTTTAGTGAAAATTTCAAATTTTAGTGAAAATTTAAAATTTTAGTGAAAATTTCAAATTTTTGGTGAAATTATTCAAATTTTTGTGAAAATTTCAAATTTTTACGAAATTTTTAAATTTTTTAGTGAAAATTTAAAATTTTAGTGAAAATTTTAAAATTTTAGTTAAAATTTCAAATTTTAGTGAAAATTTCAAACTTTTGGTGAAATTTTTCAAATTTTTGTGAAATTTTCAAATTTTTGTGAAATTTTCAAATTTTGTGAAATTTTCAAATTTTTGTGAAATTTTTAAATTTTCAAATTTTTAGTGAAAATTTCGGATTTAAGTTGTCAATATTTTGGTCAGGACTATAGTGCAGATTATATTTCGTATTCTACTCCAGATTCTAGTTCAGATTGCAGTTCAGGTTCTATTCCATTTTCTGGTTCTAGTCAAGATTATAGTCAGGGATTAAGTTCTGAATTTAATTCAGCTTTTAGTTATGATTGTATCCAAAAGTGAAGTTTCAGATATCAGTTTTGATTATAGTTCAGATTCTTGTGCAGATTCTGGTGCAAATTGTAGTGCAAATTCTAGATCAGATTCTAGTTCAGATTCTATTTTCAGTTCTAGTTCAGATTGAAGTCCAGATTCTAGTTCAAATTCTACTTGATATAATATTTCTTGTCCGGATTGCAGTCAAGATTCTAGTTAAAATTCTATTTCAGATTGGAGTCATGTTTCAAGTTCAGATTGTGGCCAAGATTCTAGTTCAAATTACAGTCAACACTGTATTTAAGAGTGAAGTTCAGATTCCATTTCGGATTCTAGTCCAGATATTAGTTAAGATTATAGTTCAGATTCTTGTCAAGACTATAAGCAGGACTTAAGTTTTGATTGCAGTATATATTTTTTTCAAGATTCTAATGCAGATTCCAGGTTATAGTCCAGATTCTAGTTCAGATTCTACTTGAGATTATAGTTTAGATTCTATTTCAGATTGAAGTCCTTCTTCTAGTTCAGATACTAGTTTATATTTTAGTTCAGATTCTGGTGTAGTTGTTGCTTCAGATTTCAGTTCCGATTCTAAAATATTCTGCCTCAGATTTATCTCCAGATTTTAATTCAGATACTGGATCATATTCTATTTCAGATTCGTGTTCAATTTTCTGTTAAGATTTTCGTTTAGATTCAAGTTCAATTTTTGGTTTACATTTGGGTATAATTTTGAAATCTTTTTCAGTTATCAATTCAAGTTCTAATTCTTGTTCAGATGCCAGTTAAGAGGAACTAAAAATTATTTCCAATTATTCGTTTCTACATTAAAAAATAACCCTCATTTTGCTTTACTTAAGTTATTTTATGCTTTTAACTATATTAAATATTTTCTATTACTTTCTCTCTCCCTCTCTTTTCCTCTTCTGATTCTTATTTAAAGCAAAAATAATGTTAATGTTGTAAATAATGATCATGTTTTGGTGACATTAAAATTGATTTGTTATTACGAATTTTAATTTGCTCCATTCAACCAGCAAAAAAAAAAACATAAAAATTTTCCATTACATCTCCCCTCCCCCTCCCCATGCTGAGTTCCATAAAATTCCATAACTTTATTTGTAGTTAGAAAATAAACTTTTTCCCCTTAAATAATAAAAGAAGACAAACAGAGGATTCCTCCCCCTTTCGTCCGCTTCCCTTTTAGCTCAAAGGAAAATTCAATGGACGTTAAAAAAATTTTTTTGGCAACAAAACGGGGACACAAATAAGAATATTATATTCGGCTATGCCGAATCAGCAGTGCCCTTCAATACCTCAGATGCTTATGAAGTAAATATGTTATGTTTCGTGCATACAAACTTACACATACAGTCACAGACGTTTACAATATGTAAAAATTAAGAAATATTTAGTCATAAAATAAGTTATATTTTTGGCTATAACTTTCTTTCTACTGAACCGATTTTAATCATTTTCGGAATGGTAAAGATTTTTACATGACTTAATGTTATGGAAAAATTTTTATTCTAATTTATCGATTTATTATTGACAATTTTATGAAAGTTCTTCGCTTAAACTTAAAGGTTGTCTCAGATATCGGTCTATATCTTTTAATATATTCAACCAATTTTGCTGCTTTTAAATAGGAAACTACTCAGGACTATAGCAAATTTCATTGAGCTCTATCAATTATTGCAGATGTGAGTGTGTCAACAACAGACAAACAGTCCTGCAGACAGACTGACATTGCTAAATCGTCTCAGATTTTGATTTTTTTCTACTGAACCGATGTTGAACATTTTCGGAATGGTAATGAGGGTTACACGACTTAATGTTAAGGCAAAATTTCATTCTAATTTATAGACTTATAATTGACAATTTTACGACAGTTCCTTGCTCGAATTTAGAGTTGCCTCAGATATCGGTCTATATCTTTTAATATATTCAACTGATTTTGCTAGTTTTAAATAGGCAAATACTCAGGACTATAGCAAACACTCTGGCCAAATTTCATTGAGCTCTGTCAATTATTGCGGATGTGAGTGTGTCAACAACAGACAAACAGTACTGCAGACAGACTGACATTGCTAAATCGTCTCAGATTTTGATTTTTTTTCTACTGAACCGATTTTGATCATTTTTGGAATGGTAATGAAGTTAACATGACTTAATGTTATGGAAAAATTTTTATTCTAATTTATAGATTTATAATTGACAATTTTACGACAGTTCTTTGTTGGCATTTAGAGGTCGCCTCAGATATCGATCTATATCTTTTAATATATTCACACGATTTTGCGGCTTTTAAATAGGCAACTTCTCAGGACTTTTGTTAATACTTAGACGGACATCGCTTAATCGACTGAGACTTCGATGTGATGTAGTTCCGAGATGACTCCTTCTTAGCGGAATGACATACGGAATGACAAAGTTAATATACCCACTTCACCACTTGTGGTGGTGGAGGGTAAAAAAATTATACAAATTGTTGATGTCATTTAGAATTTTAGTATGTATGAATGAAGAAATGGGAGTGTGTGTGTGAGTGTGTAGAAAGATATGATAATTTTGGTGGTTTGGTTATGGAGGGGGAGAGTGTGTGTGTGTGTTCGTCTTGCGTGTGTTAGTGGTAGTTTTTCTTAAGTCTGTTATTGCGTTTGATTTTGTTTTTATTTTAATGATGATTTTAACACTTCACACAGACATAAACGCGGTTTTTTTTATTTCGATACTGATTATTTGTATTAAATTTAAATTTTGTGTGATTTTTTTTTTTGGTTTTCACTGCGAAATGATTGTTATGTGTGCGATTGTGTGTGTGTATGTGTCTGTATTGTTGTATTTATTTTGTGGAACATTTAATTTAATTATGTAAATTATATTTTTGTAAACTTCAGACTAAAGAAAATACAAAAAAATATGTTCTAAATTATGTAGCATTTTTGGTTTCGGAAGTGAATGGAAGTTTAAAAAAAATGGTGAAAATAGAGAAAATAAAGTGAAAAAGTTTTTCCCAAAAAAAATTAGACTAATTGAAATGGAAATTAAGCGAAAAAGGCGAAAATAATAAGAGAATATTTGTATAGAAAGAAATTATGAAAATAATTAAGTTTAATAATTCATAAATTTGGAAGGTAATAAGAAGCTTAAAAGGGGGAGAGATGGAAGGAAGGAAAAAGGAATTATTAACTCTGGATTCTATTTTAAATTAAAGTCTTGAATATAACAAATAGTTGAAAATAAAATAATGAATATAAAGAATTAAAAATGAACTAGAATCTGAACTTGAACTGAACTAGAACTTAAATAGTACTGGACTAGAGCTGAACTAGAACTGAACTAGAACTGAACTGGAACTAAACTAGAACGAAATAGAACCTGAACTGGAACTGAACTTGAACTGAACTTGAACTGAACTTGAACTGAACTAAAACTGAACTAGAACTGGACTAGAACGAAATAAAACCTGAACTAGAACTGAACAAGAACTGAACTAGAACTGGACTAGAACGAAATAAAACCTGAACTAGAACTAAATTGGAACTGAACTTGAACTGAACTAGAACTGAACTAAAACTGAACTAAAACTGAACTAGAGCTGAACTAGAACTGAACAAGAACTGAATTAGAACTGGACTAGAACGAAATAAAACCTGAACTAGAACTGAATTGGAACTGAACTAGAACTGAACTAAATATTGCTCTTAAGACGTGTCAAATTTTCTATAGAAAATGTTACTTTTAAGAAAAAAATCTGAACAATAATTTCATCATGAATCCGAAGTAGAATGTGTACCAGAATCCGAACTGAAAATTGAACTCGATTCTGAAATTGAATCTGAACCTATAACCTGTACAGAAATATGAACTAGAATCTGCAGTGGTAATAAGTCCTTTTTTGATATTATTTTTTATTAAATCTCTTTCGCTACCTTAATCTCCTTTAAAGGAAAATAAAATTCCTTTAATTTCTCCATTTAAATGACATAATTTCTCTTTAATTCTGCAACTTAAATTCCATTAAATTTACTAATCTCCTTTCACCACCATTTTCTCTTTTGCCATCACTAATCCCCATTTAATTTATGTTTATCTCTTTTTAATTTATTTTTAAACTTTAAATTTAAGGAACTTGAATTATTTTAAATATTCATAATGAGAGTATATTTTTATGTAGCATATAATAAGGCTTAATATGTTCATATAAATTTAAAGCACACTTTTAGGATTTACATTTATGATAAATAACTTTAATAATTTCTTAGAATAAGAAAATTTAACTCAAGGAAACCGGAGAAGAGAAGACACAAATTATTAATTAAACAAGAGAAAAGAAAATTTAAATATTCTTAGTTCATCACTAAGGACACTAGAGCCTCAACTTGCGTCCTCTTTCAATTATGGCTTTCAACTCAATCTAAAACTTTTCTGCGACTACTGACTCTCCTTTTAATGCCGTATTATGTAAATTTGCCCGTGTATTAAAACAACCGGTCCTTGTTAAGTGGCATTCTTCGCTTATTTTGATCATGAAGAAGGGACTCCATTTTTCTCCAACGCAAGTCTGGGCTCTAGTGTTATAATAATGAAAACAATAACAACAAAATATTAATTCAATTATTTTGTTTTACATATAAAATGCAACAGTTATTCTTGGGATAAAAACAAACAATAACAATTAAAATATTAAGATGAAACTGTATATGAGTGTGTGTGTGTGTGTATGTGTGAGTGTATAAATAACATAAAATATAATAATTAAAATTATGAATATTAATTACCTAAAAACAATAAGATAAAATGAATTTTGCAATATTATTTTTGATATTAAATACTGAAAGATAAACGAAAAGGGGAAAATATGTATTTTCTAACAAATTCAGCTAGCTGAATAATAATAAAAATGAATGAATTATAAAAACTAAGTGCTTATTACATAAAATATGGAAGATAATGCGAATTCAGCTGGTTGAATATAATAAAAATTTTAATTTTATAAGAAACCTCTTATTAAAAACTTGAAAAATATTTAATTTCTTCTATTCAGCTAGCTGAATAAAGGAATAAATTATAATAATTTTTTGTTAAAAACTTTTAATGTTGAAGATTATGCAAATAAGCCAGCTGAATTTGATTATAATTTAAAATTTTATAAGAAATATTTAGCTAGTAGAATAACAATAAAAATTAATGAATTATATAAATTAAGTTTTAGCAACTTCGAATATATAAGATTACACAAATTCAGCTAACTGAATGTGGTTAACAATATACATTTCATAAATAAAATCCTTTTCAAAACTTAAATATTATAAAATTTCTTTAATTCAGCTATCTAAGTAACGATAAAAATTAATGAATTAAGGAAATTAAGTGTTTAGAACATCAAACATATTAGATTATACAAATTCAGCTAGCTGAATATAAATAAAAATTATTTTTTTAAGAAACACCTTTTTAAAATTAGAAAAAATATAATTGTTTTTCTAATTCAACTAGTTGAATAGGAATAAAAATGAATGAGTTATAAAAATTAAATGTTTAGAACCTTAAACATATAATTTTATGCAAATTCAGCTAGCTGAATATAGTTAAAAATTTAAATTTAATAAGAAAAATCTTTTTAAAACTTAAAAAATATAAAATTTCTTTAATTCAGCTAACTGAATTTCAATATATATGATAGAATATGTCTGAAATTAGTATTTTCTTTCTTTCAGCCACAATTCAGCTGGCTTAATTTGCTTCATTTCAGATTTAAAGTGTTACAAAAATTTGTTGTTATGCAAATGTTTTGTATTTCAAAAAATTTTTAATTTTTGGTTGATACTGTCATGTTTATGTCTTAAAATATATAAAACTCTTCAAATTCAGCTAGCTGAATATAACTTAAAATGCACAGATTATAAGAAACCCCTTTTTAAAACATAATAGATATAAAATTTCTTCAATTCAGCTAGCTGAATTCAAACATACATGCCACAGTATGTCTCAAATTAATATATTCTTCCTTTCTGACACAATTCAGCTAGCTGAATTTGTTATATTAGTAAATATATATAACAAAATCTTCTCCTTGATTTTGTTTCTATTCAAATGTTTTGCATTTGAATTTATCTTTATGTTTAGTTTATGATTCGTATTGTCATGTTTATGTCTGTTCCGTCATTCTGTCATTGTCATCGCATTCAACATATGAATTGAGCTTGTTAAATATTGTTATTATTATTTAAATTTATGCTTTATTTGTGTTTATGTTTATAAGTAAATGTTTGTTTATTATTGGTCATGTTATATACACATGTATGTATGTATGTGTGATCACACATACATCACATTATATACACATCTCTATTCATCATTTACATATTCGCAACAAAAAAAAAAGAATGCAAATATTATTATTGGCATTGTTAATATTTATTGTGCATGTATGTGTGTGTGTATGTGAATGGCTAAATATAAGAGAAAGAGAGGATAAATGGAAGGAGTATAAGTTAAATTTATTGTATAAATGAGAGATTTTAAGTAATGGAGAAAGGGGAGAAAGTGACTAAAATTATATTTTGTCATGGTATTAATGTTAATAAAATTGTTAAGCATAATTTTAGGGGCCAAAGAGGAAGTTAAAATATTAAATTTCTTTACTTACTGTACACAAGTAACCATCTTAACTATGGAGAATAATCAATTCGATAACATATAGACTTGTACAGGTTAGAATCCAGCTCAGGCAGTTACTTAGACTTCAGTTCAGCTTCTGATCAGTTGATCTCTTTCAGAATCCAGTTAAAAGGTTCTAAATCAGAATTTTGTTCAGGTTCTAGTTTGGTCTACAGTTTACATTTGAGTTTGCATTCTACTTAAAACTAAAGCAGATTCTAATTCGGATTCTATTTCAGATTATAGTTCAGATTCTAGATTGTATTAGAGTTTAGATTTCAGTTCATAGATTTTATTTGAGATTTTTATTCAGAATCTACTTTGGTTTCTAATGCACATTTCAGATCAGATTATAGTTTAGTTCATAGTTTAGGTTATTGCCCTGATTATAGTTAAAATTCTAGTTCATTTAATACATCAAATTCTAGTTCAGATTGTAAATCGGATGCTAATTCAGCTTTTAGTTCAGATACCAGTTCAGATTCTAATTCAGATTCTTCTACATTTTCCATTTCAGATTTTTGTTTATATTCTTGTTCAGATTACAGTTCAAACTTTAGCTTAATACAGATCCGGGTTTAGGTCCAAGTTTTGATTTCAGTTTAGATTCTATATAGATTCCATTCAAAATTCTAGTTCTAATTCAAGTTAAAATTTTAGTAAAGATTCTTTTCTAGATTCTAATTCAGATTTTAGTTTAGATTCCAGTTTAGATTTTAATTTAGCTTCCAATTAAGACTTTAGTCTAGTTCAGATTTTAGTCTAGATTCTAGTTTAGATTCTTGTTCAGATTTTTAGCTCAGATACTATTTTAGTTTCTATGAAGAATTTTAGTTCATATTCTTGTTCAAAATTTAGTTCAGTTCTAGTTTAGTTCTAATTTTATTTCAGTTTCAGTTCAGTTCTGGTTCTGTTCTAGTTCAGTTCTATTTCAGTTCTCATTCAGTTCAATTTCAATTCTAGTTCAGTTTTATTCCAGTTCTAGTTCTGTTCCACTTCAGTTATAGTTCAGTTCTAGTTCAGTTTTTGTTTAGTTCTAGTTAAATTCTAGTTCAGTTTGAGTTTAGTCCTTGTTAAGGTTTAGTTCAGTTCTAGTTTAGATTCTAGTTCAGTTCTTGTTCAGTTCTAGTTCAGTTCCAGTTTAGATTCTAGTTCAGTTCTTGTTCAGTTCTAGTTTAGATTCTAGTTCAGTTCTAGTTCAGTTCTAGTTCAGTTCTTGTTCAGTTCTAGTTCTAGTTCAGTTTTAGTTAACTTGTTCAGTTCTAGCTTAGATTCTAGTTCAGTTATAGTTCAGTTCTTGTTCAGTTCTTGTTCAGTTCTAGTTCAGTTCCAGTTTAGATTCCACTTCAGTTATAGTTCAGTTCTAGTTCAGTTTTAGTTCACTTGTTCAGTTATAGTTCAGTTCTAGTTTAGATTCTAGTTCAGTTCTTGTTCAGTTATAGTTCAGTTCCAGTTTAGATTCCACTTCAGTTATAGTTCAGTTCTAGTTCAGTTTTAGTTCACTTGTTCAGTTATAGTTCAGTTCCAGTTTAGATTCTAGTTCATTTCTAGTTCAGTTCTATTTCAGTTCTAGTTCAGTTCCAGTTAATTTCTAGTTCAGTTCTATTTTAGTCCTTGTTAAGGTTTAGTTCAGTTCTAGTGTAGAATCTTGTTCAGTTCTATTTCAGTTCCCGTTCAGTTTTTGTTCAGTTCTTGTTCAGTTCTAATTCAGTTTAAGTTCCGTTCTAGTTCTCTTCTGGTTTTCTAACTTTAAGCAGATGACTTTTATAACGTACTGTTGTTGTAATTGTGTTGTAATTGTTTAAATTTATTGTTTGTAATTTAATTTTCTCAAAGACTATTAATTACACTCAGTTGAACTTTCACAATTTGCATGATTTTCAAAAACAAACTTTTACACTTGATGGACAGAAAATTTAGAAAATTCATTTCAATTAATTATAACAGAAAACAAAATATTGATTATATAATAATTAATAATTTTGCCCAGAAAATTCTTAAATTTATTGTAAAATCTAAATTATTTCGGAGAAAATTTTCAAATGACCTAAATTTTCACTGCAGTTAAACCACAGAAATTTGGCAAAAAGTAATTTATCTATAAAAAATGTAACAACAACAAAGTGAAGTTATATATTATCCTTCCACAAAAAAGGAGTTAAATTGTAGAATTTAAAGTAATTCAGTCATTCATTTATAATTTGTAGTACAAAGAAAAAAACTATAATAAAATAAACTTTGTAACTGATTGAAACAAATTACTGCATGATGGCTAAAACAAAAACAAAAACAAAGAAGACTCCAACCATATACATTGACTATAAACTATAAACTATAAAACAAAAGAATCTCCAAAACAAGTTATTTTCTCCGTATTCATCCTTCCAAAAAACCAAAACTGTTTTTGTCCTCTTTCTCCTTAAGTCCATATAGAGAGAAGATAATTTAACACATAAAACGATAATAAATCAAAAATCTTTTTTATGAAACCTTCTTTTTTTTAAGGCAACAAGGTAATATTCATTCCCTTTCATTCATTCCTCCGTTTGTTAGTTAGTTAGAGCAATTTTAGCAGCAATTTATTGTCAGTTATTAAATCTAAAATGTATGTTTTACTATTATAACGTTCAAAACAATAGGAAAACTTCATTATTGTAGCATAATTTTAGGGGTGGGGTTTGACTAACAGAATGCCATAATGAAAACAAAACATATAATTTTTAATGGCAGCAAAAAAAAACAGAGAGGAATTGTGATAAAGAAGAAGAATTGAAGTAAACTACCAGACTGTTAACGATTTTTTAAGGTTTGTAATGGAACAGTTTAATACTGGGGGTATTAAACGAACTAAAATGGCGCTTGATATTGAATTTAATATAATCACATGTTCTTGGAAAACTATTGCCTAACTTAAGGCTAAATAACAGTATTAACTGAAGCCTAACTACAGGCTGAAGTAGATTATTTAAACTATTTTCTTAACATTTCTAGTGCAGATTTAAACTAAGTTTAACTTCATACTGCAGCCCAGATTTTAGTTCAGCTGTTGGTGAACATTCTAGTTTAGATTATACTTCCGACTCTTTTGTCTAATTCTTGCTCAGATTCATGTTTAGATTTTAGCTCAAATTTCTTTTGCTCAGGCTTCTGTTCAGATTCTTTTTTAAAATCTACAGTAATCAGTTGCTATTCCTATTCTGATTCTGGTTTAGATTCTATTTGATGTTTTAGTTCAGATTCTTGTTTAGGCTTTAGTTCAGTTTCTGGTTCGGATTCTACACCAGTTTCCAGTTTAGACTTCGGTTGTGGATTTAGTTTAGATTCCATTTCAGGTTTCAGTTTAGAATCTGGTTTAGATATCAGATTCCAGTTCAGATTCTATCTTAGATTCTTAACCAGATGTCTGTTCAGATTCTGGTTTAGATTTTAGTTTCAGGTTTCAGTTTAGAATCTAGTTCAGTTACCAGATTCAAGTTCAGTTTCTAATTCAGTTCTAATTCAGTTATAATTCAGTTGAAGTTCAGTTCTAATTCTGTTCTATTTCAGTTCTAGTTTAGGTTTATTTGAGTTCTAGTTCAGTTCTAGTTCAGTTTTCTTCCAGTTCTAGTTCAATTCTACTTCAGTTCTAATTCAGTTCCAATTCAGTTATAATTCAGTTTTATTTCAGTTCTAATTCAGTTCTGGTTCATTTCTAATTCAGTTCTAGTTCAGTTCTAATTCAGTTCTAGTTCAGTTCTAGTTCAGTTCTAGTTCAGTTCTAATTCAGTTCTAGTTCAGTTCTAGTTCAGTTCAAGTTCAGTTCAAGTTCAGTTCAAGTTCAGTTCAAGTTCTAGTTCAGTTCAAGTTCAGTTCAAGTTCAGTTCAAGTTCTAGTTCAGTTCAAGTTCTAGTTCAGTTCAAGTTCAGTTCTAGTTCAGTTCAAGTTCAGTTCTTTTTCAGTTCTTTTTCAGGTCAAGTTCAGTTCTAATTCAGTTCTTATTCAGTTTTAGCTCAGATTTGTAATATGAACTATAGCAATGTGCTATGGTGTGGACTATTGTCTGCTCTCTAGTCTGGCATATTGTCCCTATTCTACTCTAGTTTATTGTTTCTCTATAGTCTGGACTATTGTTATCATTGTAGTCCTGCCTTTGGTTACCATAATGGAATATAGGGTGATCAAGTGTTGAAATAACCCTCCAGCTAATACCCTATTTTATACACTCTCTTTTACAAATCTTTTATAGTAAATCCTCATAGTCATTCCAGGATTTTTGCCTGCTTTCGACAGTTGTTGGTTTGTTGGTTGTGGCAAATTGGTATCCACCAACTGGTAAAGCGGGGGAAAAGAAGTATTTAGTTGTATTTAAAGTGCTTATAAATTGTTTGTTATTGTTGCTGGCTGTTTTAACAACAACAACCACAAAAACGTTAGTTATATTAAATATATGTATGTGTTATTGTGTGTTAGTGTGTGTGTGTGTGTGTGTGTGTGAGTATTTGTAGGAGAACCAGAAAAACCACATCACATTCTATAGCTCTTTTTTTTAAGCCATAAATAAAATCCAGAAAAATTAATTATTTACTACACACCATGAACATCACTTACAGGTGTTCTTTTCAACATTTATTATAAAATTTTTACCTTTTTTTGTTGGCGTTGGTGTTGTTGTTGTTAAGCTTCTCTTTTCCCCTTTGCTTTCATTTTGGCTTTCATCCATTTTTCAATTTGTATTTTAGAACTGTCGAGAAATTTTCAATGACTAGAATTGAAGGTTTGCTCTTGTTGTTGTAGTTGTTGTTGTTGTTCTTTGTGGTGTGTTATTAGTTTATGGCTTTCGATGGCTATAATTTTTAAGCTAGAAAAACTCCTATGTTTATGCTAAGGATTATTGGAAAATTACTAAAAATTGAAAGGGTTTGGCAAGCACGAGGAAAGAGGGGGGTAAAGGGGATTTTTGCAAAAGAAATATTAATAAAACTTTTATTTATTTCAGTTCATTTCATTTTAACTTTCTACGTTTTTTTTGGTCTGCTGGTACAGCATACTTTTAGGCCATATAAAATATTTATAAAAATTCAATAATGTGATTTTCTAGCTAAATTAAAAAAAAGAAAAATTATACTTCCAACAACATATAAATTCTATTTTCGAAAAATAAATTTCATTTATTTGAACAAAAAAATTCTCATAAATTATTTAATTGAAACAGAGAAAACTGCTTAATGGTTTCATTTATCTCCGAAAGAATGACAAAAATGTATAATTTATAACATATTTTTAGGCAGACACTTAAAATATATAAATATTTCTGAATTATTGAAATTTTTTTATCATAAAGCAAAAGCCTACTTTAAGGCTTAAAAATTAAATTATCTTCCTAATTCTTTTAATTTCTTTTTATACTCAGATTTATTACTCTCATTCTCTTTTTTCTCTCTCTCTCTTTTAATATATTTTTAATTAAACTTAATTTCCTTAACATTTATATATTCTCTCTCCCTTCTAGTTTTTTTTCTTAATTCTTTTCTTTATGTGCTTTTTTTTCTCATTTAAATAGTGTAGCATAAGTTTCAGGTATTTTAATTTTTATAATCCAATTTAATTTAAAACTTATTTTAAGTGTATTTTCTGTTATTTTTATTACATTTCTTGGCAACTTATTCGTTTTATTTTATACCCTCCACCACTACATGTGGTGAAGGAGGGTATATTAGGTTTGTCATTCCGTGTGTGTGTGTAATGCTAAGAAGAAATAATCTCAGTCTCTTAGAAATTTATATATTATTGTATCAAAATGAAATCTGAGACTATTATGCTATGTCTGTCTATCTGTCTGTCTTTTTGACTGTCAATCCGTCTGCCTGTCTGTCCGTCCTTCTGTCTTTCTGTCTGTTTGTCCTTCTGTCTGTCTGTCTTTCCGTCTGTTGTTGGCACTCTCACAGCCACAACAATTGACAGAGCTCAATGGAATTTGGCCTGAGTATTTCTTATAGCCTTGAGAAGTTTCCTAATTAAAACCAACAAAATCGGTTAAGTGTATTAAAAGATATAGACCGATGTCTGAGACAACCTCTATGTTCTAGCAAGAAACTTTCGCAAAATTGTCAATTATAAATCGACAAAGTAGAATGAAAATTAAGCAATTTGTACTTCATTATCATTCCAAAACCATATCAAAATCGGTTCAGATGAAAACAAAGTTATAGCTAAAAATAAAAAAAAATTTTGACTCATTAAGTGTCTTCGCATTAAGAAAAACTTTTTTTCAATTTTTGTATACGTCAAGTGTGTGCGTATGCGAAACATAACGTATTTACTTCCCATACATTTCTGGTAGAGGGTACTAAAGATTCGTTATAGCTGAATATAGCATTCTTACTTGTTCTCATTATTTTCGTCTCGTTTTCAGAAATTTTGTTATACAATTTTCTGTGCAATAAAATTTACATCAGATTTTATTTTATTTTTTATTTGTTTTTGTATTTCATTATAAAAAAATATATTTATATATTTTTATTTGTTTTGTTGTAGGAAATTTTAATAGAAAACATACGTTACTTTATTTTTTTTTAAGAAAACTGTTATAAGTATTCATGTGTGTATTTTACTTTAGATCCAAAAAAAAAAAAAGAAGTGTAAATGTATTTTTATATGTAAATGTGTGGGTGTATTGTGTTTTATATGAAAACTAAAAATGTTTTCGCTGGAAACGAAAAATTATAAGTACACAGATAAATACGACAG
>PYHX02000413.1:90043304-90074849 GCA_004302925.2 Cochliomyia hominivorax | reverse complement strand
AAAACTCTTTATATTTAGTTAAAATCTGTAATATCTTATTAGGTGTTTTCTAAAAAAATAACTTTTATTTGTGACTCCTTAAAAAAATCTCAAAAATATTATTTTTTAATTTTGTCTCTTGGGACCTTTTCAGCTTTTATTTTTTTCCTTAAATATGTAATAACATTTAAAGCCATTTTTTTTTTCACGATTTTTTGTATGTTTTTTCTTCTTTTTTTGCGTTTTTTGGGGTTTTCCGGCCATGAATTATTTAACTTTAACATAACGATTTTTCTAGTTTCGGGCAAAAACAAAAAAACAAAAATAACAACAAAAACATAGACAAAATAATCTCGAGCAATTTTTTCTTGTTTATATTCATGGCAAAACAACACACACATACAAACACATAAACAAATATAGTTATACGTGTAAATGTAAACCACTTATGTAGGTAATATGTGTGTTTGTTGGTATGCGTTTGTGTATATAAAAACCTAAACATAAAAGGAAAATCAATAATAAAAAAAAAATAAAAGAAATACAATATTCAACCACGAATAAATCGTATAAAATACATACACACACACAGTTATTCCTATAAAAATGTGTATTTTTCGTTATAGAAAAAACAATAATAATAAAAACAACAATAACAAACAGCTCAACAAACAACCATGACACAGAACATTTTATTTTAGGCTTAAGGCAGGATGCATATAAAATAATAACAACAACAATAACATCTCTACATACACAGAATAAAAAATACTACAAAATAACAGTAAACAATAACAAAATTCAATAGAACTTGAATCTCCATTTTTTTTTCGTTTTATTATTTAAACTCGCTCTCAATTATTTACTCTTTGTTTTAGATTTAACCGTTAATGTAAAATAGTGTTAATATATAAGCACTAACACACATGTTAACAAATGTTATTTAAATAACATTCACACAAACTCTTAATAACACTAACTGGAATAAACATAAGGAGTTTGTTTCAAACAGAGTGTTAGAAAAAAGAGTTCATGATAAAGAGAGAAGGAGTTAAAGATAAACAACATAATGTTAACATTAAATAACAATTTATTTAACAGTTTTAAACTCTGTTTAAAATGATTTATTATTAAAAATAAAGAGATGTTTATTTGAATTTAGAATTAAAAAAAAAAACGAATAAAAATATATCTTAAATCCCTAAATAAAATGATTTTGAAAGTCTCCTCTTAAACCTGGAACAAAAAGAGAAACTAAACTCTATTAAAGTTTTCTTTTTATACCCACCACCACAAGTGGTGAAAGAGTATACTAAAACTTTGTTATTCCCTGTGTAACTCTAAGAAAGATGTTCTTAGACCCCATAATCTATATAGATATTCTTGCATAAATTCAAAATCTAAGAGGATTTAGGTATGTCCATCTGTCTGTCTGTCGACAATAATTGACAGTGTTTAATGATATTTGCCTGAGTATTTGTTATAGTCCTAAGAAGTTTCCTTTTCAAAACCAAATCGGTTCAGTAGAAAAGTTATAGCCAAAAATATCACTGATTTTTATGACTCATTAAGTTTTTTCTTGTATTATATTAAAGCAAAAACGTTTATATATTGTATACGTTTATGAGCGCATGTGTGAGTGTGTATGTGCGAAACCTAATGTATTAACTTCACATAAATTTGTGGTGAGGGTCTTAAAGATTCGACATTAGCGAATATAGATTTTACTTGTTTCTATTTAGAATTCATCCATTTAAAATCGTTTCAGATATAAAAATCTGGATTGTTTTAAATATTTTTGATGGCTCGAGGTGACCAACTTTGTGAATCAGCGAAATAACCTCCATTAGGTCCATAAAATCAAAACACAAAACTTAAACTCACCTATATTTCTATCATCACTCTGTGAAATTTCATTGAAATTGGAGTTGTCATTCGAAAGTTATAGAATAATTTCCATTTCAAACACTCTGTGTGTCATTGATGTTTTGTATGAATGCAATCATTGAGAGTGTGTAATTGGGAATACTCATCACTTTTACTAACACACAAACAAACCACTCACACAAAAATCATATAAAAAACCAGAGTTAAATAAAGTTTTTTAAAGTTTTCTCTAAAATATGTGAATATTTTGTTTTTTTTTTCTTTTTTTTTTTTGTTCCTTTTTTTAAAGGGAATTTATTTTCTAATGCGTCATCATCATTATCGGCATCATCAATAGGGAAATAATAAATTATCATGATTGAAAGATAAAAGAAATTCTTAAGAAAGAATTTTTTTCCTTTTGAGAACAAAAACGACAAAAGTGAAAACAAAATTGCATGTTTGTGATTAAAGCAGAAAATTGGAAATTAATTCAAAATTCTTTTGCAGCAGATAAAAGAAAACTTAATAATAAAATTATAATTTGAAGGAATCAAAAAACATAATAAATTTAAGGAAGAAAATAAAACAAATTTAATTTGGGATCAGTTTTACAAAAATTATTCTGCTCTAAATCTTGTTCAGAATGTAGTTGTGATTCCAGTGCGGTTCTAGTTTAGTTTTTCCAGTTCCAGTTCACTTTTAGTTTCAGTTCCAGTTCAATTCTAGTTTCAGTTCCAATTAAATTCTAGTTCAGTTCTAGTTTAGTTCTAGTTAAGTTCTGGTTTAATTCTAGTTCAGTTCCAGTTCACTTCTAGTTCAGTTCTACTTCAGTTCGATTTAAATTTTAGTTCACTTCCAGTTCACTTTTAGTTCAATTCCACTTGACAATTCCACTGAACAATTCTTGTTCAGTTCTAGTTTAGTTCTACTTTAGTTTTAGTTCACTTTTACCCCAGTAACAGTAATTTAAATCTCTCATAATTTCTAGAATTTTCTCACCCTCAAATAAATTTCTCCTTTTTCTCCCGTTTTCCTTAAGTTTCCCTCTTTGCAATATTCTTTTATTATTAAATATAATAATAACTCATGTAAACTTTAAGTGTATAATTATGTTAATTCATAAAATATTTTAATTCTTTTCTTTCTTATAATTTTTGTTCCTTCATTATAACGCAAACAATTGCTTTAGCCTCCAACCAACAACACAACTTTACAATGAATTTACACAAAAAAAAAGAAAATAATAAGCAAAAATTACATAATAAAAGTGTATTATTATAATAAGTATGAGAGTATGTGACTTTTGTTACAATTGTAAAAGTCAAAAGGAGAAAAATGTCATAATAATTCATATTTTTTTTTCATATGTAAAATATTTTTATTCAGTTTTTATTTACATTTTTCCACAATTTGTCATGAAGAATAAGAAGATTTTCATTTAAAATGTCATAAAGAATTTGGTTTTAAACTAGAATTGTGAAGAAAGAATTTAAATTTATTAGTTTTTATTAGTTAAAATTAAAATTTCCTAAAAATGTTAAATATTTAATATTAATCATACGCTTAGTATGACTCATATATAGCAAAATGTTTGAAGGAGGATTGTAAGAAAAGTTTTCAAGTGATTTCAATGAAATTTTCAGTTTAGTTAAAAAACATATTACAATTTTTTTATATTAGAAAATATATTCATTAAATTTATTCTAATGCTTTCAATCAGAGGTTAAAGTTGGGTTATGTTTCTAAAAAATTTTTTCTTAATAATTTTACTATATTATGAATTTAAAATTTATGAAATAAAAGACTTTTGATATAAAATCCATTATTAAATAAATATTTTTAAAATTTTCTATAATTTTTGTTACAATTTTCTTTAAATAACATTATTTTTACCTTAACTATTTGTTTTTGAATTTAATTTCCGGTGGCTATTTTCATATTTCCTTCTTCTTTGATTTTTTCCTAATATCTCACACACACACATGTTCGCACATATAAAAACCCCATATGTTTCCACAAATACTCACACACACTCTCTCTCAGTTTTTTTATTATTTATTTCATTATAAAATTGTTTACTTGTGTGATGTCATTTGTATTGGTAACACTCCATTGTTTCCCCACTTCCCTTTCCCGTTTCCCTTACAAATATATAATTTTAAATTTTGTTGCATATCAACTCTTCTTATTTTGCCGTCAATGTCCTGTTAAGTCGTGGGGGGATTTATTTTTTTTATTTTTTGTGTGTTTGTTTGTTTACTGTTGCTTTGCTTTGCGTTTTCTGCACCCTGTTTAAGACAAACGATGCATGTCTAATGAGCAGAGATAATTATATAAAAACCAAAAACAACAAAAACACAGCTGAGAGCAAAGTGAAGAGCAGAGAAGTCAAAAAAATAAAAGAAAAAGGGAAAAAAATCAGCTCATAAATTTAGGCTTTTTAAAACAATTATAAAAAAAGGATTTGAAAATTTAAGGAAATATTTGAGAGTTTAAAAAACGTGTAAAAGGGAATAGAAGATAATGGACTAAAACAACGACTAGACTGTAAAGCAGACAGAAAATTAAAGAACAGTCTATACAGCAAACTTAGGAAGAGTTTGTGGAACATAAAATATATGAGTATGTACAACAGGATATGGACTATAATAATATCCTGTCTATGAAGCAGACTTTAAATTAGACTAGAACTAAAACTGAACTGTACTTGAACTGAACTAGAACCGAACTAAAACTGAACTGAACTAGAACTGAACTAGAACTGAATTAGAACTGAACTAGAACTGAACTTAAACTAAACTGTACTAGAAATAGAACTGAACTAGAAATGAATTAGAACTGAACTAGAACTAAAACTGAACTGTACTTGAACTGAACTAGAAATGAATTAGATCTGACTACAACTGAATTAGAACTGAACTAGAACTGAACTAGAACTGAATTAGAACTGAACTAGAACTGAATTAGAACTGAAATAGATCTGAACTAGAACTGAACTAGAACTGAACTAGAACTGAAATAGATCTGACTACAACTGAACTAGAACTGAATTAGAACTGAACTAGAACTGAACTAGAACTGAATTAGAACTGAACTAGAACTGAACTAGAACTGAACTAAAACTGAACTAGAACTAGGTCTGATCTGACTACAACTGAACTAAAACTGAATTAAAACTGAACTAGAACTGAATTAGAACTGAACTAGAACTGAATTAGAACTGAACTAGATCTGAACTAGAACTGAACTAGATCTGACTACAACTGAACTAGAACTGAATTAGAACTGAACTAGATCTGAAATAGAATTAAACAAGAAGTAAACTATAATAGAACTCCAATCTAAAGTAAAATCTAAAGTAGAATCTAGACTGGAATCTGAATTAGACCATGAACTAGAGTCTCAACTAGAATCTGAATTGGAATCTGAACTTAACTCTGTAATAGAATCTAATTTAGAATACGAACTAGAATCTTAACTAAAATCGAAACTAGAATTTAACTAGAATCAGATCTAAACAAGAGTCCGAACTAAAATATAAACTAGAATTTTAAATAGAATCTAAAGACGAATATAAACTAGAATTCGAATTAGAGCTGAACTTAAAACTTAACTAAAATCTAAACCAGAATTTTAACAAGACTCTGAACTAGAATATTAATTAAAATAGAACGAACTATAGTCGAGGCTTTAGAAGAAACCAAAAGTCGAATCCTTAGATTGAAATATCGCTAAATCTAAAGAGCGAATTATTGTAGAGTATTTGAACGGACTTAAGTCGAGTCTCTGACGCAAACTAGTCAGATCTATAGAGCGTATAATAGCCGAATTCGTACAGTAAACTAAAGTTGAGACTATACGTCGAATTGTAGGCAAATCTATACAGAGAACAATAATTAAGAACAAAATGTTATCATGTAATGAAGCGAACGATGGTGAAGTCTATAAAACGAACTTGTCTCGTGACTTTAGAGTCTTTAAAATGATCCATAGTGGAGTACAAATTATTGACGAGTCTATGGAACGAATTTTAAACGATTCTACAGAATGTAGTAACGTCTATAGAGCATATTATAGTCAATTCTATAAATAGATTGAGATTCTATAATAAAGTTTATATAGCGAACTAGACTATGAATTGAACTTTTGTCGGACATACAAAACAAACTGTAGATGAGTCTATAGAGCTGTATATAATCTAGTCTATATGAGGAAGTAAAGTCGAGTCTCTAAACGAACTTAAATCGATGCTGTAGAGCAAACCATAGTCGAGTCTATAGAACCATTTAGATAGCGAACTGTAGTCGAATTTATACAGCAAATAAATTTATACATCGAATTATTGTCGTAGATTCGACTACAGTTTACTCTATCAACACGGCTAAAGTTAGCGCTATAGGCTCGGCTACAGTTTGCTCTAAAAGCTTTATAGACTAATTATAATTCGCTCTAATATCTTGACTACAGTTCTAATTATAGACTCGTCTATGGTCTGTATTATAGACTCGTCTATGGTCTGTATTATAGACTCGTCTATGGTCTGTATTATAGACTCGTCTATAGTCTGTATTATAGACTCGTCTATAGTCTGTATTATAGACTCGTCTATAGTCTGTATTATAGACTCGTCTATAGTCTGTATTATAGACTCGTCTATAGTCTGTATTATAGACTCGTCTATAGTCTGTATTATAGACTCGTCTAAAGTCTGCATTATAGACACGTCTAAAGTCTGTATTATAGACTCGTCTATGGTCTGTATTATAGACTCGTCTATAGTCTGTATTATACCTCGTCTATAGTCTATATTATAGACTCGTCTAAGCAAAGTATAATCGAATCTATCGAGAGAACTACAGCTTGAGTCTAGTTAGTTCTATAGAGCGATATAAAGTCTATTTTGTATAACGAATAATTTTCAGTCAAGTTTATAGAGTGTTCTTAAGTTGGCCCTTTAGAGCGATGTAGGAGTCAAGCGTAACGGTAAACATCTTCTTGTCGATTATAAATAATTTTTTTTTATAATTTATTTCAACCTCAAACAGAAAATACGCAAAAATCACGTGCAAGTCACAACGCTAAAATTTATTTTCTTCTTGTAAAAAAAAAGAAAATTTTACAAATTTCAACACACTTTGAATTACGTCAAGAAAATTACAAAGTAGCAAAACAAGAAGAAAAAACGCTTTAAATGCGAAAAATCACAAAATTTTAAGATAAAATTTAAATTTCACTAAAAAAATTATTTTTAAATTTTTCGCTTTAAAAAAATAAAAAAAATCTTTATTTAAATTCTTAAATAACAAAAAGAGGATTTTTTTCTATTTTTGTTATTTTGATTTTTTTTTTTAGAAAAAGAGAGTTTTTTGTCGACCAATAAACAGAAATTTGTCATACATAAAATGGATTTTTTTCTTCTAGGAAATTTAATTCACCTTTTCTTTGCTTCTTTTATATTCCCTTTTGAGCTGAGTTATCAATAACACTTTTTTTTAAATTTCAATTTCTTTTTTTCTTTCTTTAATTTAACAAAAACAAAATTTGTTTAAATTTTTAAAACAAAATAAACTTTATTTTCCCGTTAACAAATTCCGTTTTCTTTTACTTTAATTTCTTTAAATTTCTTCTTTTTCTTTAACAAAAACTATAATTTTCATAAAATTTTATAAAATTTCTTTTCTTCTTCACAATTTCTAGTTAATTTACCGTTTTATAACCGAACATGACAGCGCACGACTCAAAACTGCATTTGACCAAAACATTTTGTTACAAATTGAACAAAACAAATCATATTTGTCCTCTCAATCTCTAATTTCACCTAAAGAAAGAGCAAAATTCTTAAAAACCCAAAACCAAAAAAAAAATCCAATAACAAAAACAATAAACATTAAAAAAATGAATGAGTAAAATAAAATGAGGGAGGGATTTTGCGCATTTCACTTGTTTTTGTTTTGCTAATTTTTGTCAAACACACAAAAATACAAACAAACACAACAACTTTGCCAGAATTAACAACAAATATTGTTAATAAACAAAAACAACAAAAACCAAAAAAACACCCTTATTGAAATAACCGTAAACTTAAAAAGAGAGCAACAAAAATAGCTCATACCGAGAGAGAGAGCAAAAATGTAAGAGTTGTTAGAGAACAGATTAACGTTTTTTTGCGTATAAACACAGGGTTGTTATCATTATCATTGTTTTAATAAAAATTAAACAAAAATCAGATGTTTAAGGAAAAAGGAAAAGCAAACAAACAAAAAAAAGGAATAATTGTTGTCATAATTTTAAAGCTTAAAAACAAAGTTTTGCTAGAGAAATTTAAGAAAAAATAAAAAAAATAAAATCTGTTATAAAATCAACTACAATTATACATTCAACTATGGAATTCACTAAAGACTCGTTCGTTCCTTAGAACTAAATTTTGCTTTATAGATTCAACTACAGTTTGCCTTATAGACTTGGCTATTGTTCGCTCTACAGACTGAGCAATGGTCCCATCTATGGAAACACTATAGTTTTGGTTTCGTAAACTTCGTCTATAATTCGCCTTACAGCGCGCTTTATAAATTCAAAACTATTTAGCTTCGTAAATTCGACTACAGTTCGCTCTATCAACACGGCTTAAGTTAGCGCTATAGGCGCGGCTACAGTTTGCTCTAAAAACTTTATAGACTAATAATTCGCTCTAATATCTTGATTATAGTTTAAACTCGTCTATAATCTGTATCATAGACTCGTTTAAAGTACGTACTGTAGACTGTAATTTAGACTTTACTATAATCTCATCTATAATTATAGACTCGTCTATAGTCTGTATTATAGACTCGTCTATAGTCTGTATTATAGACTCGTCTATAGTCTGCATTATAGACTCGTCTATTATCTGTATCATAAACTCGTCATTAGTTTGTATTATAGACTCGTCTATAGTCTGTTTTATAAACACGTCTATAGTCTGTATTATAGACTCGTCTATAGTCTCTATTATAGACTCGTCTATAATTTGTATTATAGAATCGTCTATAAACTGAATGATTACATAATAATTTTCAATTAAAATTATAGACTCATCTACATTGTGTATAAACCAATCTATAAACAGATCTTTAATCTAGTCTATATATTTGATTTTATTGTTCATTGTTCACTTTAATTTTTAGTGGTTTTTCTTTCTTGAATTATATTTTGTAATCTCTTCCTATAAATTTTCGTATAAAGAATTTTCCATTTTGTAAAATATTACTTCCTTAACGCTCTACTTAATTTTCTCTAGCAATTACTTGCAACAAATTTCAGCTTCACTTTCACAAATCCCTTTTTTAATACCTTTTAAGCGAGGGAGTCTAAAAGCACCATAATCCAGGGAAGGAGATGTGAAAATCTAAACAAAATGTTATAACAAATGTTTTAGCTTTGAATTCGATCACTTTTACAGCTCTGTTTAAATGTAGACAACTTCAGCGTTTTTTGCCAGATTTCTTCAAACAAATTAAACATTTTAATTCCTTTAGCTGTTTTTGCTGTAAAAGTAGCAGAGTTATCATCACTGTTATTAACCACAAACAACTACTGTTATTTATGTTTTCTTTTGTCTTTCCTTTTTGTTCATAATAAAAGTGCATTATCATATATATATTTATATTTACTGTTGTGAGTAGTGAACATAGACAAATGGTTATGAGTCAGAGTGAGAGAGGAAGAGAACAAAGTAAATCTTTGTAGTTTCCTTTTATGACGTTTAACTTAACAGGAGGGTGAGTGTGTGTGTGTGTGTGGGTGTTAAAGTGTTTATGCATTAACATTGTGGTGTAGTTTTTTTATCAACACTATTATTTTTTGTTGTTAATTTTTTTAATATTTTCTCTCTCTCTATAGAATTATTTTTAACGCCTTCGCAAGCTTTTTAACCGTTATCTGGTATTTTCTGTTGTTGTTGTTGTATTAATTCCTTTAATACTTGTATTTATTATATTTATTTACGTTAGTGCATTATTTTTGTTTTAGTATTTGTTGTTTAGAAATTGTTTTTTTTTTCTACATTTAATATTTGTTTTTGTTTAGCTCTTCTTCTTCCATAACTCTCGTATGTCATTCATTATTTGTTAGAATGTCTACTGACGTCAGTATTTAAATTTTTTATGGCAGCATCTGCACACAAGCACATGAATAAAAAGAATGTAAAAAATAGAAAAGTCTCGTTTATGCGAGAATTAAAGAATAGAAAAAGGAAACGGAAAAATGTAGTTAAAAGAGTGTTTGTTTGAGATGAATTATTGTTGGGCTATTTAGGGATACTTTTTGTAAGTGGGATTTTGTTGTTGTTGTTGAATGAAAAGCTTGAGATTAAATATTTACAATATTAAAAAAGGGGAATTTAAGACTTTCGTTGAGTTGGAAATCATTTTAGAAACTGAAAGTTAAAAATGTTTAAATAAAATATATTAAAAAAAATAATTTTTAACTATTTTTAGTAAAAAATATAAAAGATTAGAAATTTCTTTCGTTAAATTTTTAAATAATTCGTTAAATAGAAAGTTTTACATGAAATTTTGTAAAAATAACATAAACTTTTTGAATATATAAAAAAAGTTGTGAAATATAGAAAAGAAAATTTTGTATCGTTAAGATTTTATAACTTTCGTTAAAGTAAAAAAATTATTGTTAATATTATTTAAAGAGCAAAAGATTTTTAAATTAAGTATAAAGTTTCGTTTAGTTTTAAAACTTTCGATTAGCTCAAAATTTTAAATCAATAAAAATTATTAAATTAAGAAAAAAGATTATGAAATTACTTTTAGTTTCGAAAATAAAGTTTCGTTAAGTTAAAAAAAATTCGTTAAGTAAGAAAAATTATAATAAATAATATTAAATTCCCATTTATTTCCAATAATAATTTAAAAAGTTGTAAAATTTAGCATAAAAAAGAAAATAAAGTTTCGTTGAATATTTAAAACTTTCATTAAGTTGGAAATTTTACAACATATATTATTAAAACAGTCTAAGCTTTCAGAAATAATTAAAATTTTTTTATAATTTTACATAGGAAGGATTATTTCACTTTTTAGTGAAAATTTTACTTTTTAGTGAAAATTTTACTTTTTAGTGAAAATTTTAATTTTTAATGAAAATTTCACTTTTTCGTGAAAATTTCAATTTTATGTGAAAATTTCAATTTTTAGTGAAAATTTCAATTTTTTAGTGAAAATTTCACTTTTTAGTGAAAATTTCACTTTTTAGTGAAAATTTCACTTTTTAGTGAAAATTTCACTTTTTAGTGAAAATTTCACTTTTTAGTGAAAATTTCACTTTTTAGTGAAAATTTCACTTTTTAGTGAAAATTTCACTTTTTAGTGAAAATTTCACTTTTTAGTGAAAATTTCACTTTTTAGTGAAAATTTCACTTTTTAGTGAAAATTTCACTTTTTAGTGAAAATTTCACTTTTTAGTGAAAATTTCACTTTTTAGTGAAAATTTCACTTTTTAGTGAAAATTTCACTTTTTAGTGAAAATTTCACTTTTTAGTGAAAATTTCACTTTTTAGTGAAAATTTTTTTTTAGTAAAAATTTCAATTTTTTAGTGAAAATTTTTTTTTTAGTAAAAATTTCAATTTTTTAGTGAACATTTCAATTTTTTAGTGAAAATTTCATTATAAAATTGACATTTTTTAATTTTTTAATGAAAATTTCACTTTTTGGTGAAAATTTCAATTTTTTAATGAAAATTTCAATTTTTAGTGAAAATTTCAATTTTATAATGAAAATTTCACTTTTAAGTGAAAATTTCATTTTTTAATGAAAGTTTCAATTATTTAGTGAACATTTAAATTTTAAGTAAAAATTTAAAGTTTTGTCTTTAATATCATATTAATTTTTATATTATTTATTTTCTTCATGTTTAAATTCCTTTAATTTACTTTTTTCCTTTTAAAAATAATTTCTTTAAAGTGGTTTTTCCTTTAAATCCCCGTTTAAATTACAAAATTCTCTGAAAAATTCCTTTATTCAATTCTAAATAAAGTGAAAGTTATGAAATACACATCACTCACCCCATCTGGCAACTTTATTAAAACAAAGAAAAATTACAACTGTGTAACAGAGAGGTGGTGAGTAAGAGTAATGCATGAATAACGGTTAGAAAAACAATTGCATACATGTAGGTAAACGTACAGACAAATACATTACTAAAGAAAACAATTAACACCAAAACAAAAATGAAGAAGAAAACAAAGTAACGGTATAAATATTTTAACACAAGAGATTAAGGAGAATACTCTCTAACTCTTTACATAAAAGGGAGCACATCAAAGCAGTAACACAAGTATGCATGAGCGTATATACAAATACTTTAAGACGAGTGCATGCTTGTTTGTTTATGTTGTTAGAGTTAAAACTGTTATTTATTTTGTTGTTGTTATGTAGTAGTAATATGATGCTATTTTCCTAATAACAATGTTGTTTTTGTTAATGTTTTTGTTATTGTTATGATTCCCGTAATTTTTCTTGTAGATGAAAGTTAAGTATTATGTTATTACTTAATTTGTTGTTTTGACTCTCTCTCTCTCTCTCTCTCTCTCTCTGTTTATATGAATTTCTTATAAGCTGTTTTTGAAAATATTTCTAAGTATTTGTTTATGTTAAAATATAATATTGTACAGCACATTATGGCGTCAATAAGTCTGGCCAGATGTTTTATGTTATGTTTTTTTGTTATTGTTATCTATACAATTTAATATTAAATAAATATTTTAAACCATAAGTTTTTAGTTTTTATTTAATATCATATGCATGTGTAAACTTTATTAAAAGTTAAAAAAATTGTATGTTTTATTTTACATCTCAATAATGGTATTGAACTTTTCTAATCCTACACAAACACACAGAAGCAGCAACAAAACAAAGAAAATTGTATATGAATGAAAATAATTTCAAATAACAAGGACAATAACACACACATACATATACATGTATTGTTAGGACATATAAAAAAGTAAGAATGCTATATTAGGCTTTGCCGAATCTTCAATACTCTCCACCAAATTTCTTTGAGCTCTGTAAATGATTGTGGATGTGAGCGTGGTAACAACAGACATATACATTATGCGGTCTAAGATGATTCCTTCTTTTAGTTACACACGAAATAATAAAGTTAATATACCCTCCTCAACACGTGTTTTGGTGAAGGGTATAAAAACAGAAATCCTCTTTTTTTGAAAATAACTTTTCTTTTCTATTGTTGTGCTATTTTTAGATAAATTGCAAAGGAACTTTATATTATGTTCAGGTAAAGTAATGACTTTCTTTGAGGTTAAATAAAAGATTCATTGTTAAGATAAATATAAATTTAACCTCAAAAAATGTTAAGGTTAAGAAATTGACATTTAAATAAATTATTAAAATTTTTATTAATAGAAAAAATCAAATTTTAATACTTTAAAATTTTAAAAATAAAGTTTCATTAAGTTTGAAAAAAAATCGTTAAATTCAAAATTCTATTAGAGATTCAAAATTAAATGTTCTCTGTTAATTAATATGAAAAAATTCTCTTGCGAATTGTTTTTGGTTAAAAATACAAAATTTCGTTAAGTTTTAAAATCTTTCGTCAAATTGAAAATTGTATTAGAAATTATAAATTAAGCATTACTTTATGTAAAATATGAAAAAAAAACTATTCAGAAATATGTTTGACTTAGAAAATACGATTTTGTTAAGTTTTTAAAACCTTCGTTAAGTTAAAAATTTTGTAAGAAATTTAAACTTTAAACTATTTGTAAAATACAATAAAAAATACTAACCTTAAAATACTAAAAGATTAGAAAACAAAATTTAGTTAAGTTTTAAAAACCTTAACTGTATAAGAAATTTTGTTAGAAATTATTAGTTAATCCGATCTTTTATATAAAAGTGTAAAAATAAGCTTTAAAATTTTTTAGGTCTAAATAATAATGTTTCGTTAAGTTTTTCTAATACGCGTTAAAGTACAAATTTGATTATAAATAAATATTTAAGCATGATTTCTATATAAATGTTAAAATCAGTTTTAAAATACATAAGATTTAGAAAATAAATTTTCGTTAAGTTTTTAAAGCTTCTAATAATTTTAAATATTCCCAGAAATCATAAGTTTGACTATATTTGAATACATATATTGAAAAATAAACTTTAAAATGTATTTTATTAAGAAAATAGAGTTTCGTTAAGTTTTTAAAACTTTCGTTCAGTTGAAAAATTACAGAAAATATTATAACAAGAACTTCAGCTTTCGGAATATATAAAAAATGCAATAAAATCTTGTTTACATAAGAAAATAAAGTTTCGTTAAGTTTCAAACTCTTCGTTAAGTTGAAAATTTTATTAAAAATTATTAATTAAACATTTCGTCAATTGAAATATGTAAAAGTCTGATTTGTGAAAATTTCAATTTTTTAGTGAAAATTTCAATTTTTAGTGAAAATTTCAATTTTTAGTGAAAATTTCAATTTTTAGTGAAAATTTCAATTTTTAGTGAAAACTTTAATTTTTAGTGGAAATTCAAAATTTTTAATAAAAATCTCTAATTTTCTAATCTAATCTAACCTCAAATTAATATTAAATAAGAAAAATTATCCAAAAAGTTTTACCTTCATCTTGTTTGTCTTCTAAAATCTTTAAAAATTCCTCTTAATCTTCATAAAATCATTGAAATTTTAATTTAACGTTCTCTTCAGCTGTTTCTCCCCTAATTCACCACACTCATATTACTATCATCTCTAACACAGAGTGTCTCATAATCAATTAATTTAACACCCTTTTCGAACAGCTGTTTGTCAAATTTGTTTTCCCAACTTTTTTTTGACATGTAAACACCCTGTCGCGCCTTTCGCATATTTTTGCGGTCGGTGTGCTTCTGTTTGGGGGTCTGCAAAAAATATCAAAATTCTACAATAAAAACTCAACCGAACCCAACAAAAACATAACACAAACAAACTTTAGCCTAAGATAATGACGGATTATATGAAGTTTTCTTGTTAGCAGCCATAATTGGTCCAGAAAAAGTTGTTGCGGAAAAAAATTATAGAGATCTGAGATTTTCAACTACGAAAGAAATCACACACAACACACCAACCAGCCACAGCAAAACGAACTTACGACGACGAAGAGAATACCACAGCGGCAGCAAGATAGCTACAGTAACAACACAACACTAGACAAGAGGTAAGAAATTTCAAAAGAAAACGCGAAATAAAACTATTGCAAACGGTGAGAATGACAGCAGCAAATGTCAATTTGACATGTGTGAGTTTGTTTGTGGTGAATTTGTGAGAGAATGGTGAAATGTGTTAAAGAGGTGATAAACAAGTTGTTGCTATGAATAACATATGTTTTTCTTTCTCTTGGTGAAAAGTGTTCCATCAACATGTTGCTAATAACAATGTTGTTATAAACAAACACAGAGACGGAGAACACTGTATACGAAATAATTTCATTTGACTTGATTAGTTAAGATGGAATTTTGAGGTAAATAAGGATGTTTCCATACAAGTATTTGGTATCTAATTAATCGTTAGGACTTGAAGATGTTAAATTTTTAAATAAAAAGTTAATGTAAGAGTATTTTAGCGGGGAAATCTTGAAAAAACTGAAACGGTTTCTATTTTAATTATTTGTTTAAACTTGAACAAAATTTAAACAAATCATGACATTTGTTTGAAATATTTACATATTATGTATGAACTAGTACTCAAATCAGAGTTTTTAAAATATGCCCATTTTTCACCTAGAAAATACCCAAAATTCCCATCCCTTTAAAAAATGTTCTAAAATGTTTTTAGAAAAATAAACTTAATGTTTAAATTAAAATAAAATTAAAACGAATATTGATATTTGTTTGAAATTTAGTATACTATGTTCACACTAGTCCTCAAATTAGAGTTTCCAAAAAATTCCCACTTTTCGCCAATCAAATACCCAAAATCTCTATTCTTATAAAACATGTTTAAAATTTTTTAAGAAAAATAAAATTAATGTTTCAATATAAATAAAATTTAAACTGATATTGATATATGTCTGAAATTTCAGTACATTATTTAAGAACTAGTTCTTAAAACAGAATTTCAAAAATATCCCCTCTGTCCTAAACGATATGCCAAAAATCCCATTTCACAGAAAACATGTTTAAAAATTAGTTTTTTCCCCTAAAAATTGCCAACGTTTTAAGTATACTTTGCTAAAAGCATTTTGGACCTGTAGCTTACATATGAAAATACATAATTATTAAAATTGAAATTCTGGAATCACAATTTTAATTTAAAAAAATGAATTGAACTCTATTTCCAAAATTGGCAAAGTTTGAATAAGTCTTATGTGCAAATTTTTGCCTCTAGCTCTTGGGGCTTTAATCAGAAAGGATTTCCATTTAGATTTCTTTCAAAAAGATATAATAACTTCAACAGAATTATTCCAAATTTTGTTAGGAATCCATTTAATATTGAAAAAAAATAAGGCTACAAAATATTTTTCTTCCCAAATTAGGCCAACTTTGGAGGACTATCCACTAACTCTCTGATACGCTAAAGAACTAAACTCTTTCAAATCAATTATACAATAGTTCAGCTTTGATCGAATGAAATTTGTTTAAGATATCACCAAAAGTTTAAAAGTTAGCGAGATATTTCGAAAAAAAAACATTGTGAAATGTTTTAAATCCAAAATGGCCTACTTTGATGGGCCAGCCACTAACCTTATTAAAAGCTAAGGACCTAAATTTCTACAAATTAACTCAATTACACTTCAGTTCTGATCATGAGAAATTTTACTAAGGTCTCGCCAATAATTTAAAAGTTACAGGGTTATTTCTAAAAAAATAGTTTTGAAATCACTGTGTAACTTCAGTGACCTGATATGGCCAACTTTGAATGGTTATTCACTATGCCCCTTAGGGATTTGAACTCCTTCCAATCAATTCAAAAACTAATTAACTTCGATTTGTTGAAATTTCATTAAGATAACACTGAAGGTTTTCAAGTTACAGAGTTATTACGAAAAATCTTTTCAGAACCACTTGAAAAAAAACAGCCAACTTTGATGGGCTTCCCACTATCTCTATTATAAGCTTGGACCCTGTAATCCAACAAACCAATTACATAAAACTTCAGCTTTTATTTTGTGAAATTTAATTATGATATCATCAAAAGTTACAGAGTTACAGAGTAATTTCTGAAATAATCACTTTAAAGCTGAGAAATGTCAATGGACGAGAGCCACCTCCTCTATTCGCTATTGATCTCCACTCCTTCAAATGAATTCTAAATAACTTCAGCTCTGTCTTTTTTTCCAGCCTCTTTTTGTCCCACCTCCCACCTCATAATGTCTTCTGCGCCTGCCTCATCTTCCTCTAGCGGCGAAATCAAATATGTCACCGAAGTGCCTAGCAGTCTCAAACAATTAGCCCGTCTGGTTGTACGTGGTTTTTACACCATTGAAGATGCATTAATTATCGATATGTTAGTACGTAATCCCTGTATGAAAGAAGATGATATCGCCGAATTGCTGCGATTCGAAAAGAAACAAATGCGTGCTCGAATATCTACGTTACGTAATGATAAATTCATACAAATACGCCTTAAAATGGAAACGGGTCCAGATGGCAAGGCACAAAAAGTTAATTATTATTTTATCAATTATAAAACTTTTGTAAATGTTGTCAAATATAAATTGGATTTAATGCGCAAGCGTATGGAAACCGAGGAACGGGATGCTACCAGTCGAGCCAGTTTTAAGTGTACGAATTGTAATAAAACGTTTACGGATTTAGAGGCAGATCAGCTATTTGATTTTGCAACCCAAGAGTTTCGTTGTACCTATTGTGGGAGTACGGTCGAGGAGGACAGTTCAGCAATACCGAAAAAAGATTCACGTTTAATGTTGGCCAGATTTAATGAACAGTTACAGCCACTTTATGATCTGCTTAGGGAGGTGGAGGGTATTAAATTGGCGCCAGAAATATTAGAACCAGAACCAGTAGATATAGATACAATAAGAGGGTGAGTATGGGAAATATGGGAAAAAAATAAAATACAAGTTATTAAATTTATCGCTACGAAATTTCAGGCTCAATAAACCTGCCAATCAACGTGGCGAAGGCCAGATGTGGTCTGGTGAAGCTACTCGTAATCAAGGTTTCGCTGTTGAGGAGACAAGAGTCGATATTAATATCGGTGGTGATGATATGCCTGACACAGTGGCCGAACGTAAGGCCAGACCTATTTGGATGACAGAGAGTACAGTAATTACAGAGGATAATGGTGATAATACAGATGCTATACTCAATGAGGCCGCACAAAATTCACAACAAATTGGTGCTTCTGGTTCAACTACCTCATCGTCGAATAGTAATCGCAAAAAAGAACAAGAAGATATTATGGCTGTGTTATTGCAGCATGAAAAGCAGCCCGGACAAAAAGAAAATCACTTAAAGGGCATCAAATCCAATGCCAATTCAAGTGATTCCAGTGATGATGAAAATGATATAGATAATGCCAAAATACGTAAGTCTAAAATCGGAGTAAAGGAAAGTTAATGAAGAAAAATGATATATTTTTTTTTAATTAATTTTTAGCCAAAAGCGATTATAATAATTTCATTAATTCTGAATCTGAAGAGGAGGCTGATGATGATGTTCCTTCAATTTTAGTCGCTGGCCGTCCTTATCCCATTGATCAAATCAACGATGAATTAATTGCCCAAATGTCTCAACAGGAAAAAGAAAACTATATACACGTCTATCAGCAACACTATAGTCATTTATATGATTAATATTAATTTTCTATAATTATATTATATATTTTTTTAATTTGCTCCAATTTCACTAGTTAATTATGTATGATAAAATAACAATAACAAAACAAAACAACAAATCATGTTTCTTAACTCCAAAAAAAAGGAATTTCTTCGTATTTTCAATTTTGTATCATTAAATAATAAATTATAAAGAAATAAAATAAAAGAAACAACAACAACAATTTAAATAAAAAATAAGATAAATTGTTGTAAAAATATAATAAAAATATTTTATTAATTGTATGGGAACAACAACAAGAAAAAGTAAAAAAGTTGCAATAATTTTTCTAAATATAAAAAAAAAAATTTAAATAAGTGATAGTTCCGTTATTTTTTGGACTAAAAATTTGATATGGCTATCATATGAAAGCTTAAAGTGTTCTCTACAAATTCTTTTATTATAAATATATCAATAAATTGAAACATTTTCAAGATATTGTAGATTTTGTAAAAAAAAAGAAAATATAATTTTTCTAAATATAAAATTTTAAAAAGCGATAGTTCTGTTATTTCTTAAAGTATGGATTAGATATGGCTATTATATGAAAGTTTAAAGTGTCCTCTTCAAATCATGGTATTATAAATAAATCACTATATAGAAATATTTTGTAGATATTGACGATTTTCTAAAAAAAGAAAATTTAAAAAATTATAATAATTTTGAAAAAACGATAGTAAATTTTGAAAAGCTATAGTACCGCTATAGATATGGCTATCATATGAAAGCCTGAACTGTCCCCTACAAGTTATAATATTACAAATATATATTTACTTTGAAACATTTTTAGAAAAAGGGCAAAGTAAAAAATTAAAATATTTTTTCGAAATATTCAATTTCAAAAAACAATAATTCCGTTATTTTTTGGACTAACAGTTAGATATTGCTATCATATGAAAGTTTGAAGGGTTTTCTACAAATTCTGATATTAAAAATATATCGTTAAATTGAAATATTTTAAAGATATTGACGCTTTTCTAATTGTAATTTGTATTTGCTTTCGAAAAAAATTAATAATATTGTGGAATTTTATAAACAAGCAATTTCTTTAACCCTCTAAGGGTAAATTTCGCCCCTTTAATACCCCTGTTTTACACACCTCACTGCATGTTCTTTCAATTTGCTTATAAACATGTTAGTTATAGCAACATTTTGAAAGAAGTTTTTTTATTTATTGTTTTTAATAATTATTTCAATAATTAAATAATATAATTGTTGTTGTTAATTAAAGAAAATACAATAAAGTTTATTATTTTTTAATTAGTTTCTATTATTAACAATTTTTATTAAATTTATTGAAAATTATATATGAAAACTTTTTTATAAACATTTTCAATTGTTTCATTTTTTCAAAATTTTTTTTTTATTATTTTTTAAGAAATTTAATATAATTTTTATTCAAAATTATTAAACAGGCATAAATTGTATTATTTTTATAATTTAAGTTATTACTTTTTATTTTTAATATCGTTTTTAGATCATTTAATAGAGGACTATTTTTTAAGCAACATTTTTCATTAAATTATCTTCAATTACATTTTTTTTCCTTGTAATATTTAACATTTTTAAGAAAAACTTATTATATATTAAAGAAAATATTATAAATTTTTATAATTATGAAAATTTATTTATAATTAAAAAAGTTTTCATTCAAGATTTTCTAATTTACTTATGTTGTCTTCTGAACAAACTTTAAAGCAACATTTTGAGATTTTATAAACATTTTATGTAATTTTCTAGTGTGTTTCTTGTGTTATATTCTTTAAAATTTTTAAGAAAACTTGATTTAATATTAAAGAAAATATAGTAAAATTTATTATTTATTATGATTCTTTTATAATGTTTAAAGTTTTAATTAAAGAATTTACAATTTTATTTACTATATTCTCAGCAACATTTAGAGATTTTTTTAACATTTTCTTTTGTTTTCAATTGGGTTTTTTTTTGTTGTATTCTTGAAAGATTTTAAGATAAATGTATTAATTATAAAAGAAAATATTGTAAAATTTATTATTTATTACAATTTATTTCTAATTTAATAGGTTTAATTAAAAATTTTGTAATTTTATATATTTTGGCTGCATTTACATTTTCATTTGTTTTTTAGTTTTTATACCCTCCACCACCACAAGTGGTGAATAGGGTATTTTAACTTTGTCATCTTGTGTAACGCTAAGGAGGAATCATCTCAGATACATATTCCCGCATCAAATTAAAATCTATGTCTGTCTGTTATATATTTTATATATTGTATACGTTTGTGAGAATATGTGTGAGTATGTATGTACGGAACTTAAAGTATTTACTTCACACTCATCTTTATTCTTACTAGTTTTTCCTTCAAGTTAATGATGTTTCAAAGTGTAGCAACATTTTTGCTTTGTAAAATATGTTGCTATACAGAGTTGCCAGAATTAGGTTGGGTTTATTTAATCTCACCACTAAAAAGAAGATGGTGTATTTGTGATTGTCAAAAAGAAAAAACTCATTCAGTTGTTTTTTATTAAGAAGAGTTAATAAACGTAGTTCTATTTAATTAATTTAACCAAAAAAATACGTACAAGATGTGTTAATTTATTAAAAATTCTATATTTTATATAAACTATTCTTATAAAAAAGTAAATAAGTGATAAATTAATATAAAAAACCGGAAATATTTTTATTAACTAAAAAGTATAGTTCTCTAAGGCCTCAAGAATTATAGAGAGCTTCCATTGAAAAAAAAACATGTTTGCGGCAATTAAATAATTAGTAAAGTTTTTTTAATAAGATTTTATGAAAAAGAAACCTAAATTTTTGTATTAAAAAATTAAAATTCTTGGAAAAATTATTAAAAATTTCTCAAAAGTTCCTAAAAGTTCTTGTGCTCATGTATTTTTTTTACTATGATTTTTGCCATTTGATTAAAGTGTTTATAAGTGTGAGTGTAAAGTTTGTGTTGTGTGTTTTTCTTGTTGTGGCATGTTAAACATCAATGTGTTTCGCATTGTTGCTGTTGTTTGGTTGTCACAAAATTGACCCCGTAATTATTTACAAAAAAAATGTACTAGTTTATATTGTTAATAATTATTGTTGTTGTTTTTATTATAATTATGTGTGTTATTTTCTTTTATAGAAATTGTTATTGCTTATTTTGAGTTCACAAAGTAAATAGAGTAATTAGTTTAGGGACAAAGAGAGTGTTTATATGTTTATTGTGTCAATATTTATTTTACTCCTCATAACGGTTATAATTACTAAAATTTCCTTTGAAAACAATAACAAAATAAAGGAGTAAAACCAAACAAACTGAATTGGAGTACAACATCATATACAAAAAAATAATAAATAAAAAACATATAAACCAACCAACCAACAAAATGAGACCAAAAATCGACAAAGATTTACTGCCCATGAAGGCTCATTATTTTTTATTTAATGCTGGTAAGTTTCTTTGAAATCATTATGGGTTATTTTTATTACATTAACACGTGTTTTTCGAAAAACTATGATCAATGAAAAAGCCTTGTTTTTTTAAGAAAAACATCTCAATCATGTTGCTGAAACTGTTCCTACCATTTAACACCTGTCAATAAAGTCAATAAAGACTTTTTCATAAAACCCTTTTTAATTTTTTTTTAAATTTCAATTATCTTTTTCTGTTATTAGTTTAATTTATTTTTCTTTGAACAAATATTTATTTTAGCTCTTATACCCTACACCACCGCAGGTGGTTGGGGTATTATATGTTTCTGCTTGTTTGTTTAAGTACACCGTTATGAACAGTCTACAAGTCACAGTTTTTGAGTTAAGTTATGTTAGGTCACCAGACTGCCATAAAAGAGTTGAAACGATTAATATCCAAGAGCATTCGTAAGCCACTAGAAAATCGTTTCCTCCTCCTTCTCTTCGTTCATACAGGTTCTGCAAAAATCATTCGAAGAAAGCCCTATTTTCAATGCATGTTGCACAAAACGAATGTGTCCAGATATTTCAGTAACCGTGTCGCTCAAGATAGTTTTCGAGATATTGAGTAGAAATAATGTTCTTGCCCCATCTTGTTATCCTGGTAATCAAATATTAGATTTTTTAAGAATTCTTGATGAAATTTGGAACATTTTATAACTTTTTGTCTTAATTACGAAACCTATTGAAATTGGTCATAATTGGTCTAATACTTCAATTAGCTCCCATACAAATTTCCTTCCGGAATGGGGTTCTAAAGACTTAAAAGTCCTTCAACGAAATTCCGCAAAAACAAATCTTCTAGTACCATATTATGCGAGGATCGATTCATTACTTCTTATGTTCGAAGTTATTCGGGGATCGATACATTATTTCTTTTAAAATGTCCCCAGAAAAATCCTTATTAATAAACTCATCAATTTCGCATAAATGTTAAAATATAAATCAGAAAAGCAAATTATATGAGGGTCGTCTATAAATTTTTCGTAGCTGCTATTTATAACCAAAAATGTAGTATAGGGTATTACATAGTCGGGCTTGACCGACTGTAAAATTTTGACTTTTTTTGTGTTTGATAAGCAAAAACATACACACATTGTTGCAATTTGAGATGAGTTTTAAGACATGTGACTCATAATCAATGAGAACTTCTTAGCAAATAAACAAAACGTAGTGGAGAAGTAGTAAATAATTTTTGCTGAATAAACAAATATTATTAAAAGATTTTGTTTTTAATTTTTCCAATATTGCAAAAAAAAAGTTATAAAAAAACAAAAATTTTTGCAATTCAGCTGGCTGCATTTAAAATATTTTTTTTTAATTTTTTAAGATTTTTTTTAAATTTTTTCCAATTTTGTAAAAAAAAGTTATAAAAACAAAAAAATTTGCAATTCAGCTGGCTGAATTTGAAATAGTTTTTCTTCTTTTAATTTTTCTTTAAAATAGTTCATAACAATGAGAGATTTATTGAATTCAGCTAACTGATTATAAAATTCCATTAAAATTTTTAATATTTTTACAATTCTAGCTGAATTTTTTTAAATAAGGAATTTGTAAACTTATTTACCGACTTCTTCAAAAATTTTACAATTCAGCTAGCTGAATTAAAATATTCATTATTCTTCTTTATAATCATTTAATAAATACTAAACAAATATAAATAATATATAAATATAAATATAAATAATGGATTTAATAATTAAGCTATTTTTTTAATATTAAGGAATTCAGCTAGCTGAATTAAAATTTTTCTTTAACGTTTATAAAATATTCTAAAATTTATTTCAAAATATAATTGGAAAAGAAATAAACTGATAGATTAAATAATATTATCAATTTTTTATAAAGAACGTGTTTTTTCTTCAATTAAAATATAATTTTTTAACAATTCAGCTAGCTAAATGTAATAATTTTGTATCATTCTTTAATAGATTAGCTATTTCTTTTTAATAAATTACAATTTAATGCAATTCAGCTGGCTTTATATCTACTATATTTAATTTTCTATAAAAAAATATGCTGTTTCTTCATTAAATATCAAATTTTTTACCAAATCCGACAGCTGAATATAATCAAAAATATAACATAAAATGAATATTAATTTTTTAAATTTTTCTTTAAAGAATTTGTATTTTCTTCAAAAAGAAATAAATTTTTAAGCAATTCAGCTAGTGAAATATAATAACTTTGCAGCATTTTATTAATATAGTAGTTTAATCTGTTTAAAATTCAGCTTTTAATGCAATTCAGCTAGCTGAATTGAACGATATTGTATCTTTCTATAAAGAACTAGTTAATTCTTTATAAAATATTATATTTTAAAGCAATTCAGCTGGCTGAATAACTAATATTTTTAATATTCTTTAAAGAATTTGTATAATTAAAATAAAAATCAAATTTTTAAGTAATTTAGCTATCTGAATATAATAATTTTGTATTATTATTTTAAGAAAAGTTAATTTTTTTATAAAACATCTAGCTGAATTTGAATTAAAACAGCTTTAAATTCCATAAATTTATTTAAAACATATTTTTCTTTAATTATTTTAATCATTTGGCTTTAATTTTTTGTCTATAAAATTTATTTCTTTTGTGTTTTATATATTTAGATAAGATTTTCTTTATCTTTAATAGCAACAGATTATAAATTTTTATAAAATTTATAATTTATTAAAAATGTATTTCTAGCATAAAACTCTTTAAATTTTGTTTTTATTCAGTTTATTTAATTGAGGCTTTTTAACTTTCCAAAATAAATAAACACCCCCATATTTACGAAATAAAAAACATCATTTTAGGGACTCTTGTTTTTCTAAAACAATTTTGAATCTTATCAATTTTTTAATGTGGCATATTTTTCTAGGTCTTTGCTTTCAGATTCATAAGTGCAATTAAAATTATAAATAAAAACAATAAAAAAACACACACACATAAATGGAAGAGAATGAAAGAGGGCAATAATTTAGTACAAAAAAACTAACTAAAGATAAAACGGTTAGTTAATTTTTCTTTTTGTTGTTGTTGTTTTTACTTTAATTGCAAGTGATGGAATTAGGGGGAATAATATGGGATTTATATGAGGTATTTTTTATACTAAATTTTATTCTTTTATAGACTAAAGTTAAGTCTATTTTATGAACAAAATCTTAGTCAATTCTATAGGATGGCTCTCCTCAGACACTGTCTATCAGCGCCCAATAGGAGGTTCGTTCGTGCAGTGACTCTACAGTCACTCCTACCCTCCCATTTCCGCTGACGCCTACCTAAAACCTCATCCCCTATTACCTTAAGGAAGAAACCCAAAGGAGGTATGATCCTTTCACAATCACTCGACCTTACGAGTGCCGAACCATCACGAGCTATCATATCAGCTATTGCATTGCCGACCACATCGCAGTGTCCCAGTACCCAGCAAAGTCTTACCGAGTAAGTGTCCATTAACCTCCTCAGAGCCTTTCTACATTCCCTAACTAGCATTGACCTCACAAAATTGCCCCTTATGACCTTCAGCACTGCCTGACTGTCATGTAATTGTTGACAGAAGTCCCGACATCCATATATTCCATGGTCAGCTCCGCAGCCTTAATTACTTTCAGAATTTCGGCCTGTAATATGTAACACTCATCAGGAAGCTTATACGACTGCCTTATATCATGTCCCACTAGGTAGACACCCGCTCCAGTGCCTACCTTCATCCTGGACCCATCAGTGAAGATTGAATTGCCATTGAAAATATTATCTGCCACAAACCAGCTGTCCCTTTCGGGAAATGTCAACTCCGGAATCTTATTGAATTCAAGTTCAGTGCAGATGTAGTCGGACGTCTTGTTTTATTTGCTTTATATGGCAAATACCCCCGGACTTAGCAGTTCAACGTTTTGTTCAGTTAAACAGTTCGTTGAGAAAGTAGTTGGGAACGAATTTGAGAACTCTTTTGTTATAGTTCTTTAGTCTATACGTTACATACATAACATACATACATACATACATACATACATACATACATACATACATACATACAAAATACATACATACATACATACATACATACATACATACATACATACATACATACATACATACATACATACATACATACATACATACAAAATACATACATAAAAACATTCATACATACATACATACATACATACATACATACATACATACATACATACATACATACATACATACATACATAACATACATATACATACATACATAAAAACATTCATACATACATACATACGTACATACATACATACATACATACATACATACATACATACATACATACATACATACATACAAAATACATACATACATACATACATACATACATACATACATACATACATACATACATACATACATACATAACACACATATACATACATACATACATACATACATACATACATACATACATACATACATACATACATACATAAAAACATTCATACATTCATACATACATACATACATACATACATACATACATACATACATACATAAAACATTCATACATACATACATACATACATACATACATACATACATACATACATAAAAACATTCATACGTACATACCTACATACATACATACGTACATACATACATACATACATACATACATACATACAAACATACGTACATACATACATACAAACATACGTACATACATAAATACATTCATACTTACATACACACATACATTCATACATACATACATACATACATACATACATACATACATACATACATACATACATACATACATACATATATACATACATACATAACATACATACATATGCATATATACATACACACATACATATTTACATACATTCATATATATATATAGATGTTAAGAATTTTGATCTTATTTCTTCATTTAAATTCTCAAAATTAAACTGACGACTTTTCAAAAATATTTTTTTTTTGTTTTAATAAAAAGTTAATTTAAATATTTATATTTGTCCACCTCAAATATTTAAAAAAATTTTTTAGTTTTCAAAAAACAAAACGAGATTTTTTTCAATTAAAAAAATTGTTCATAATTAAAATATTTTCTTTATTATTCACTTCCTTTTACCAGACATTTCCATTTGTTTTTTTTGATGCTATCAAATGATAAACATACAATTTTCTTAATTCATCATTATTTTTATACCCTCCACCAACACAAGTGGTGAAGAGGGTATATTAACTTTGTCATTCCGGGTGTAACGTTAAGAAGGAATCATGAAATCAAAATCTTAGTCGATTTAGCTATGTCTGCCTGTCTGTTGTTAGCACACTCACATCCTCCATTATTGACGGAGCTCAATGAAATTTAGCCTGAGTATTTACTATTGTCCTGAAAAGTTTCCTATTTAAAAACAGAAAAATCGGTTTAGTATATTAAAAGATATAGACCGAAATCTGAGGAAAACACTAAATTCAAGCGAAGAACTTTCATAAAATTGTCAATTAGAAACGACAATTTAGAATAAAATTTGACATAATATAAAGTTATATATACTTCATTATCATTCCAAAAAAAGGTTAAAGTCAAAAATAGCACTGATTTTATCATACATTTATATAGTGTATATGTTTGGGAGCGAGTGTGTTTGAATGAAACCTAAAGTAGGGTATTGAAAATTCATCATAGCCGGATATAGTATTCTTACTTGTTGATACTATCAAATGATAAGCATATAATTTTAATTCATTATTTTTATTTCTTTTTTTATATTCTTTTAATAATTAATTGCTTATAAAGAATTATTAAATAATAATTTATTAATTATTTTATTTATTTTTATTTAATTTAAGATTTAATTTATTTTGAATTTATTTATCAATAAACAAATCATATTGAAAAAGAAAAATGTGTATTTATTTTTAGGTACTGCACCTGTTGTACCATTTATGCCCACATTAGCTAAACAATTGGGTTATTCCAGTGTTGTTGTGGGTACCATGTATACAGTATTGCCTATAATAGGGATGTTAGCAAAACCAATATTTGGTTTTATAGCCGATCGGTAAGTGTTTTTTTCTTAATTACATAATATTATCAATAAATAAAAAAATATATATTTATATTAATAAAAATGTTTCAATAACACACAGATTAGAGTCCATAAACGCATAAATAAAAATCATTCTAAATATGTTATCAAATCACATGCAATGATGAGATTTTATTTTTATTCTAAATATAAATAATTATTATATTTACGAGATTAGTTCAAAAAGTCATTTTGGGGAATTAGAAACAGTCTGACCTTAAGTTTGACCCAGTTTTTTTTTGTAATAAAATAACATTAACAAATACAAACGAAACTGGAGTTTATTTTATGTACTAAACATGAGTTTATTTTATAGACCAGATTATATAGTCTTCTTTATAGCTTAAACTTTAGTAAACTTGAGTTTACATTAAGTCTAAACTGTTGTAATGTTTTCATGGACTAAGTTTTTGTAAAATAATCTTTAATTAATTTTTTTTGTCCACTTTAATGACTTAACTGCTTTACGAAGTCTATTTAGTCTATTTTATATATACACAGTTGCGATCAAAATAATAGCACCACTCACATATCACATCTTTGTTCATGAATATTTTTATCCACAATTTTGTAGTCCTGTTATTCAAAGTATATTCTCAAAGAAAATAAACACATTTATTTCTGATAGCGCCATTTCTATTATACTTGGGAAACACCACCCCTCCCCCCAAACATGTCCAACAATAGTTATAACATTCAGTGTAAAAGAATATATAGTTACTTCTGTAAATCATAAAAAACAAAGTTTTCCAGAAGCGTATTATTAAAATTAAAATAATGGTTAATCTGAACACGGTACTTCAGAATAAAATGTGAACTCATTAAAAAGTTTGGTTCTAATGAACAAACTTATGTCGATATAAGAAATATTATTGAATAATAAATAAAATGATTAGAAATGCCATAACCTAAAAATTTAAAGTAGGAAGTTGTGGACGAAAAATGTCAAATAAAGAAGGCGACATATATCTCAGCTATGGGGATTTAAAAATAATTAAATCTGTCCATAAGTACTGAAACTATAACAGAAGGTTTTGGGAAAAAAATTAGAAAGCCCATGGACCATGAAAAGTCCCCCTCTTAAGTGATTGGCATGTCTTAAATAGATTTATTTTTACTTAGACTTACTTGGTTTGGCATATTGAAAAGGAATAATAGTATTCTATGGATCGATGAGTTTGAAATATATATTTTTTTTTTGATAAGGAGGCCTCCTTGCAAAGAATATAATTAAAAATTTACAACAACATCTTTCAAACACAGCAAATTGAGTGTTATAGTAAGGAAGTGTTTTTCGTACTATGGTATTGGACCAATTGATCGTATTAAAACTATGTTGGATTTATCAAAAGATGTGAAATTATTAGACGAAGTAATGGTATCGTATATGTCTGATTTGGTCCTTACAACAGGACAACAACCCGAAACATAACAGCACAATAGCTAAAAAGTGATTTCAGAATAAAGTCGCAATAATGAAATGGCCTGTCCAGTCTCCCGATATAAATTCACTCGATAATTTGTATACATACGTATAAAAGAAAGGGGTCGGCAATTAATACGACCAATAAAAACTCTTCCGAATATAGCATACAAAGATATATGCACGATCCTTTGGATCAAAATTCGTATATGACAGCTTTGAACGACATTCACAGTGGCGCCTCAAATTCCGCGGTTTCAAGTTACCGTATGAATGTCGTGCTAGGAGGCCGCCCACCACCCATTGCAGACAATGAACAGAATTTACCGCGATCAACAAGAGTAGTTCTGGCACAATTGAGATCGGAATGGAGCAATAGGCTCAATGCCTTCTGGTCACGTATTGACAGTGCCATCCCAAACCTATGTCCTGCATGTGGTCGAGGACCACATAATACGCGACATCTATTCAACTGCCAGTCCAATCCAACCTTACTACCGTCCTGAAGATCTTTTACAAACCAGTCGAGGTTGCCAGATTCTTAGGCCTGGAGTTGAGCAATAACATGAACCAAAATTGATTGATAAATGTACTATTTATTTTCAAGCTGTTACAACAACAACAACCAATAAAAACAATCTTAGAACCACTATAGAAAAGGTTTGGAACTCTACTATCCTGGAAAGGTGTCAGAATAGAGTAATTAAATGGAAGGGCGATATTTTTGTCTCTCCTTTACTAACTTTTTAAACGTAATTTGGATTTTATTAAACCATAAAATAAGAACAAATATTTATACAATTCGATTGTACGACTTATTAAAGGAGACATATGTATATGATGCTATTATTTTGATCACAGCTGTGTATATATAATCAAATAATACTTGGGTTAAATGTTTGTATGGAACGCAGGTGTTAAGAATCTCGCTCCTGAGATACTTTAGTCTCTAGACTAAACCAATGTTTAGTCTATGAAATAAAATAAACTTTATAAAGGAATTTAAGCTTCAGTCCTAAAAAAACTAATTTTTCACAAACTAAATTCTGTATATTTTATAAGCTAAACGTTGTTTCCATTTAATCGTCTTAAATTATTAACCAAAACTCTAACTTACTTTTTAGACTCTAATTATTGTAAACTTCGACATTTATTATTTTTCCTTCTTTATTCTTATTTCCTTTCAGCTACCAACATCATCGCATGTTATTTATTGCCTCCGAAATTCTTACCGCAGTTGCCTTCTTCTCATTATGTTCACACCTGCCATACCAAAAGATCCCATTGCCGTTGAATTTCATTGTCATGCTGGCGTTAGTGATTTACGTTATTGTTCTGAATTTGATAAATGTCTTGATACTGATCTGAAAGATCATTATGCCAATCAAACGCTCACATGTAAGCTCAACTGTCAAGCTAAACCCTTTATGTGGGATATAATATGTGAAAATTGGTTAAATTCCATAAATTGTACACCGAACACAACCACTAGTTTGAATCTAATGACCACGGTAAATATGGGTCATATGAATGTGGAGGGTTCCTGTATGTTCTTTATGATACCCCATTCAAAGGGTGAAATAAATGGACAAAATGTTACAATGTTTTGTCCCAAAGATAAAGATTATTTTAATGCTTCCTGTAGTTTAGATTGTGGCGATGAGTATTTGGATAGTAAATTAGGTTTAAGTCCAGTTATTAATAATAGAGCTGCCATGGGTCTATATCAATTTTGGTGGTTTTTTGCTATGTTAATAATATCCTGGATTGGTATGGCTGCAGTGGTGAGCATAGGAGATGCTATATGTTTTGGTATATTGGGTGAGAGAGCACATTTGTATGGTAAACAACGATTATATGGATCAGTGGTTGGGGTATATTTTCAATAATTGCTGGTGTGTTGGTGGATAGAATGTCAAAGGGTGTGGATAAAGATTATACAATAGTATTTT
>PYHX02000413.1:90015845-90043204 GCA_004302925.2 Cochliomyia hominivorax | reverse complement strand
TTTCTTTTTTTTATATTTCCTTTTCCAACCAGCTGAGTGTAAGCAGTTATTTTTAAGTTATATGACAAAACAGGAGAGAGAGAAAATAACAAGAAAAAAGCCGTGTGCAGGTTTTTTGTAGAGTTGTTTTTTTAGTCTTCTCCAGACATCTACTACTATTATTTCATATTTGTTGTTATTGTTTTTCATTATTTTGTTTTTGTTCCACTGCACATTACAGACAATTTTTCTACATTACTCTTCACTATCAACATACTCAATCATACACACTCTCGCAAAAAAACTCGCATTGTGTTATGTTAATAACCCAGCAAACTTTGCACACACATATTATTTTTTCAATTTTTTTTCTTAAATTTCTTAATTTTTAAAGAATTTCAATTTTCTTAACATTTTTTTTTTCAAATTTCCTAATTTATTTCATTTAAAGTGCACTTTTATCCCAATTATTTTATATTCCATAATTTTTCTTTGTTTGCATATAATTATTAACTTGTTTTGCGGGGTAAAAGAATTCATGAGAGAGGAGCAAAAACAATTGTAGGTTTTGTTAGAATTTTATTTTTTCTTAAGTATTTAAAGCACTTTTTATAAAACTTTTTTTAAAAATAAATTAAACTATTAGATTTCTATTAATTTTCAAATTATTTAACAAAATTACCCTTATTTAAGTTAAATATTTGTCTTAATTAAATGGCATAAGAAATTTTTTGTTGTTTTCTTTTCTTTCGTGCTTGAGATGGCTATGGCGTATTAGTGTTAACAATTCTTTTAATAACGAGAACGCTTAAATTACAAAATATATGAAATATATAAATTAATTAAAAGAACATTACTATAAATTATTTTTACATTTCTTTAAAAGTGTAGAAATACTTAAAAATAAAAAATATACCATTTTTAATATTAAAATTAGTATATAAATATTTTTGTGTATAATTCGTATGGAGAATATTGTAAGTAAAAAGCTCTGAATTTGCCACAATTTATAAAAGTGTTTAAAGCAGAGATGTTATTAACAAAAGCATTTTATTTGAAAATCAGCGATTTTAAAAGAATAATTAAATTAATAGCCAATTGGAATTTCAAAATATTCATTATATATTTTAAAAAAAGTGTTGCCTATTTTGGAAATAACAGTTAAAAATACAAATTTGTATTAAAAATTCATTTATTTTAAATCTAAATTGCTTGAGTTTGAATACTATTGGAAGTTCAATATATATATTTAATTTTTAAAAAGAGTTGGTGTCTCTGTTAAGTTAAAAATTACTCTTAAATATTGCTGATCCATTCGAGGGAGTCTTTGTTGTCTTTCGTATGGTTTTTGTTTAGTTGGATTACCTCAATAAAAATTGATTTCGTACTGTATGGGTTAATAATATGATATGATTTATATATCATTGGAAAAGTAATATATTTTAAATATCGACCCTGAACCATGGATCTGTGTGCCGAAGCTTTGAAAACTATCAAAGAGAGGCAGAAAATTTGTAGTTGGTTTTAATTGTTGTGCGAAAGGCTTTCATAATATTTAAAAAAATTAACAACGTAGGGAACTTGAGTTTTGATGTGATTTATTTTAATATCAATTTTTTATCAATACAATAACATATTCATTACAAATATTATTAGCAATTAGGTTTTAAGTTTTCTTTTAAGCGCTAAAATTTTGCTTAAATGGCAACACAATATTTTCTTGCCAAATTTAGTACTAAATTATACAACGGTTACAGCAAAATAAATAAAAAAGCTGCCACCTTCATCCCAACTCATATGTATAACATTTTTGCTGTTTTGCTATCACACACAAATATTGTATTAAAAAAACATTGTGTGTGTGCGCGAGAAGAGAACTAGACAAAAATTACGAATAATTATTTTACTTTTCTGCCCGAGAAAAAATTACAAAAGTGCAAAGAAAAATTTATGAATTTTTTGTTAAAAATCTAAGATATTTTTTGCAAAAACTACATAGAATTTTAAATAATAAAAAAATGAAAATGTAAGAATTAAATAAAATTGATTGAAATAAGGAAAACAGAAAATAAGAAAAAAAATGTTGGCAAAAAAAGTTGTCATGAAGGAAAAAAATTTGTCATGAAGAAAAAATTAATGAAATGGTGAAGAAATGTAAAGCAAATCTATAATTTGTCAAATAAAATCAGTAAAAAATGAAAATATTATTTATTAAACAGGAAAAAAGTGTTATTTAAGATGAAGAAAAAAATGTTAACAAAAAGTGTTGGTTGATTGGTTGGCTGCAAAAAAAAATAACAACAACTAAAATAAAGTTTGTGTCTGAAAAAAATTAAAAAATATCGTCTAAAAAATTATTAATCATAAAAATATTTAACTAAAGCTATTTTCATATGATTTATTGTTAATTCAAAACGTAAGAGCAGTAAAGGAGAAACGTTTGAAAAAAATCCTTAAATCAAGGTGCGGCAGGATTAATTAAATAGAAGATTTTTAAATGTTAGACGTTTTGTTTGTTGTTGTTTTCGTTGCCCCATAAAAACTGTATAAAATACAATAGACGATGATTATTATGGGAATGATAATGATGATGTTGATTATTATGATTGACATATGAGTGAGTGTATTTTTGTTGTTGTGTGTAGGTACTCTGCAAGAGCTTAGTGGTATTTAACATAAAGATGCCAGATGAAGTTTTATTATAGAAAAAATGTGACTTAAAAATGTTACTTTAAGTCTAATAAGCTAAAGATTTTTGTTAACTTTTTAGTTTTAGCCATATTTACTATTTATTGTTAAAATATTTAACATACAATTTCCTTTCATTCCGTGATAGCTTTCAAGATATAAAGTCCCAAAGTTCTGCTTAACAAATCCATTTTTCTCATATTTTAAAAATATGGTTATCGATGGGTCTTGGAGAGACCTTTCTAATGTGTTATAAAAGGTATTAATATGTTAGTCCATACGGGAAAGAAAACAATTTTTATAATTTTTGCATATACATATCATATTCTTAATCCATGACTTTTTTCAACTTTTTTCGGGAACCCTTCCTTTAACGTTTTAATAGTGTTCTATCACTTTTCTCGGTCTTGTTTTGTATCGGATGTGTTGGATGCTCTTGTGTATATACTTTCTATTTTAGGGCTTTAGAAACATAATATGAGCCATTCCTTTCACCTGACGTCCTATCGAAGGATAGTTTCTCCCGGCACTGATTAATAATATTGGGAAAAATTTGATGGGACACCTTTGAATGCTTGGTTAATTTTTTTGTATTACGAAGTAGGGTTTTGTTAAAAATATTTTATAATTTTAGTACGAATTTTTTATGTCACTCATTTTGATCAGAATAAAAAATAATGTATATGAAATTTGAAAATTGAATTTGTTTTGAAAAAGTTCCTTTGCAAAAAAACAAGTAAAAATACTATATTATACTCTGCTGAATCTTCAATATCATGCTCCAAAAATTCGAGTGAAGTAAATACGTTGTACTTTGTGCATGCATGTACAAGCATATATACTTTATAAAGTTTTTTTCCTAAATACAACACAGGAGCACTTATTGAGTCATTAAATTAGTTATATTTTTAGTTATGACTTTTTTTAGATGTTGCTTCAGATATCGGCCTATATCTTTTAATATACTAACCCGATTTTTCTGGTTTTAAATAGGAAACTTCTCAGAAGTATAACAAATACTTAGGGCAAATTTTATTGAGTTAGGACAATTATTGTGGACAGAAAGATCGACAGACGGACATAGCTAAATCAGATTTTGATTTAATGCAATAATTAATGTACATAGTGTGGTCTGAGATGATTCCTTATTAGTGTATCACACGGAATTACAAAGTAAATGTGCCCTGTTCACTAATTTTTTGGTAAATAAACAAATTTCTTAAAATTCGTTATATTAAAATGTTCTGTAGATTATAATTAAAATCATTAAGGTGGCAACCTTGTATTCATGTTTTTTCTTATATGAAATTGTTGTTATTGATATTATGTGAGTGTGAGTTTTGTGTATTGATATTGTTTTGTTATTATTGTTGTTGTTGCTGTCTTTGCTATTTTGTATTGTTATGTTATTTGTTGTTGCCTAGTAGTACTTGTTTTGCTACTACTTTTTTTGTTGTGATGCCTTTTAAAATGACAGTAAATAAAAGAATGTAAACATTTTAGGGGAGTAAAAAAAGAGCAAACATAAGTAACTGTTTTTTTTTTTTTTGAAACAAATAGAAAGAGAGTGTTTGATGGAATATTACAGGAGTAAATTATTTAATAAACTAATAAATTTATTAAAATAATTGATTTTTATATAATTTATTTATCTTTATTTATTTGTTTATTTATTTATTTATTTACTTTATTAGTAAAAATTACATTTGTGTAAGATTTGTTTTTTTTGTGACCCCCCTCTCACTTACTTTTTCTCTTTTTTGTGTATGTACTTTATTAAAACCCCCCTGAGAATTGTTTTCTTCTTAATGTTACTCATTGATTTCAAATGTCAAAAATATACAAACAAAACAACAATGTTAACAATAGAAGTATAAAAAACATTTAATTTTATTAAAATCTTTTTTTCCTTGTAATCATTTTGACCTTTAACAAGTTTAAATGCATAACATTGATCTCTAAAATTCCGTCAGTCATAATTTACAAAATTTTATTATCATTTTTTTTGGCTGCAAACAAATTTTTACTTTTTGCCACAAATAAATTTTTATACCCTCCACCACCATAAGTGGTAAAGAGGGTATATTAACTTTGTCATTACATGTGTAACGTTAAGAAGAAATCATCTTAGACGCCCTAATGTGTAAACTTTTATTTTTGCAACAATTCAAAATCAGAGTCTTATGTTGCCTCGCTTACTTCCCCAATAAATCCTTTTATAAATCAGCAAAATCGATTCAGTATATCTGAGGCAACCTCCAGGTTCAAGCAAACAAATTCGTACAAATTGTCAATTGAAAAATCTGCCAAATATTAAGCTGTATGTACTTCATTACCACTCAGCTTTATTTCAGAGAAAAACTTTTTTATTTTCTATACCTTTGAAAATGTATGTGCGAGTGAATATGTATGAAACATAACGTATTTACTTCACACACATCTGTGGCGGAGGGTATTGATGATTCGTCATAGCCGAATATAGCATTCTTATTTGTAAATATTTAATAATTACAGAAAAACATTTTACGCACACTTTTAGTGTATTGATGTGGGAGGATGAGGATAAATAAAAATGTACATTTCCATTTCTTTTTAATGACATTTTCGGTTGATAAACTTACAAATGTGTGTTAGTAATTAATTTAAATAAATATTCATTATTCATAGATCAACAACCGGATAAAATAATGATGAATCTTTTTAAAACGCTGAAAAAATGCTTTTTTAGATAATCAAATATCTGCGCATGATTTTGAATTTTATGAAACAATTATTATTTCTTTATTTGGTTTTATTGAAAATAAAATTCAAAATTATTCGAAATAAATCATTGAAATAATAAAGACAACATTGACTCATATTAATTTGTTTTGACAACAATAAATGTCATATGAAATTTTTGTTTAAAGTTTAATTCAAAATTTAATTTGAATTAATTAAAAATTAATTTTTCTTTTTAATAGAAAAGTGTTTTCTTTACTAAATCCAATTTTTAAAGGTTATTTGTAAGGAAATTGTTATATTAAATTTCTTTTTTCCTTATAACTGTTATATTGTATAATATAATTATTATACTTTATATCTGCGTGTGTTATTTTGTAGTGTAATTAAGAAATATTTGTATAAAAAAATAATTATAGATATTAAATTTCACATGTCAATAATTTGTTTGAATTTTAAGATTTGAGGAAATATTTGTAAAAAATAATGAATAGAAAAAATTTAGATAAATTAAATTTGAATTATTAAAAATATTTAATTATAAATAATAGACTGGACTATAGTAAAACCTATAGACTAATCTATTATATAGTCTATTATTATACTATAGACCAGTCTATAGTTTATACTATAGACCAGTCTATATTTTATACTATAGACCAGTCTATAGTTTATACTATAGACCAGTCTATATTTTATACTATAGACCAGTCTATAGTTTATACTATAGACCAGTCTATAGTTTATACTATAGACCAGTCTATAGTTTATACTATAGACCAGTCTATAGCTTATACGATAGACCAGTCTATAGTTTATACTATAGACCAGTCTATAGTTTATACTATAGACCAGTCTATAGTTTATACTATAGACCAGTCTATAGTTTATACTATAGACAAGTCTATAGTTTATACTATAGACAAGTCTATAGTTTATACCATAGACAAGTCTATAGTTTAGTACTATAGACAAGTCTATAGTTTAGTACTATAGACAAGTCTATAGTCTATAGTTTAAACTGTAGTCTAGTTTATAGTTTGCTGCATATTCTAGGCTATAATTCATTCTATAGTTTATACTATAGTTTTTTTCTATTGCAGTTGCATTATTTCCATTTGTCTATCTTAGTTTTATATTTTTTTCAATTTAATTTAGTTTTAAGAATCATCTAGAAACAAAGACTATTGTTTTGCTATTTGTGGTAATAATTGTTTCCTCCTAAGAAAATTTCCAACCACTGAAAAAAACCTCTAGAGTTTTTTCCCCTCTTAAAAAAATAACTCATCATTTGTTATATTAATATTATTATTAAATTCTTTTATTATTAAATTTCATTTATTTATTAAAATAGTTTTCTTTTTTGTAGTTACAAATACAGTCTTTATCATGCCAAAGTAATTAACTCTTTTTAGTTTTTTTTTCTATATTTTCTTAAAATATTCGCACTGGTTTGAACTCAATTTCGATATCTACCTGCTGCCTGCCTGCCTGCCTACTCAATATTCTACTATTTAAACTAAAAGATAAATATTTGTTTTATTTATTTCTTCTTATTTTTATACCCTAAACTATCGCAGGTGGTGAAGAGAGTATATTAACTTTGTCAAGCCGTGTGTAACGCTAAGAAGGAGTCATCTTAGAGGCCATAATGTATATACATATTCTTGCATCAAATGAAAACCTGAGTTGATTTGTCTCAAATCTACCAGCAAAATTAAGAGATATAAACCGATATCTGTGTTAACCTCTAAGTTCAAGCAAAAAGCTTTCATCAAAATGCTATTATATATCAACAAATAAGAATGAAAATGCCTTATTACCATTCCAAAAAATTTTCAAAATCGGTTCAGTTAGTATAAAGTTATAGCCAAAATATGTAACTAATTTTATGACACGCTTAGTGTTCCTGTGTTATATATTTCAGAAACCTTTTTTAATTTCTACACTTTAAGAGTGTATGTGTGAGTGTGTATGTATGAAACATAACATAATTACTTCACAAGCATTTAAGATGAAGGGTTTTAGAAAGTCGTCATAGCCGAATATTTCATTCTTTGCTGTTTTTAATTAAATCTATAGCGGAATTTGTTGACATTTTCAAATTGTCTATATCTCATAGATACACAGAGAATTTTTGCTCTATTAAATATCAAATAAAAAAATATATATCTTTGATGTCATTTAAAACAACAACAAAAACAACAACTATAAAAATTCTTTTAGATAAATTAATTCTAAAACAAAATTCTATAGAAAAAAGTTTCATTTCGAAGAAAATTTTTAGCTGCTGATTTTTGTTGTTTTTTTTTGTTTTTTTTGCTCGTTCATTTTACTATTTGTACTTCATTTTGGTGGCAGCCTAAATAAACTCACATGATAATTACAACCGCAAATTATTTATTTATATTTGTTGAATTTATAAAGAGATTGTCTCGCAAAGAAAAAAAATAATATTTATATTTATTTATCTTTATTTTTTCTATGAGTTTACTACTCAGTGAAGAAATCTAATTTAAAACAAAACAAAAAAAAAAAAAAGAAGAAAAGAAAACGTAATATAATAATAAAATGCTCCACTGGTTACTCCAGTTTAGGGGTGATAGAAAATATTATCTGATGCTAGAATTAAAAAAATATATATAATATACAGTGGTTTGGAAGGGGCAAAAAGTTACTCAAAATTTAAAATGCTTAAAATTTGCTCTTATATAAAGACTGTAGGTAACGATAAGGACTCCTTTATAGTTTTAGTAAAGTGAAGGTCCAAAAGTTGTACTATAAACTAGTTTAGATCTTATACTTTAGTCTAAAGTTCTATAGCATATATAGTAAAACTAGTTAAAATAGTTTATGGTTGTCCAAAAGTTGTACTATAAACTAGTTAATAGTTTTTATTTTAGTCTAAAGCTCATACTATAGTTAAGTCTATAAATTATAGTAAAACTAGTTAAACTATTTTATGGTTTATACTTTAGTCTAATGTTCATACAATAATTAAGTCTTTATATTTAGAGTATAGTCTTGTCCATGAGTTATACTATAAACTAGTTTATAGTTTATACTTTAGCCTAAAGCTTATACTATAGTTAAGTCTATAAATTATAGTAAAACTAGTTAAAATAGTTTGTGGTTGTCCAAAAGTTCTACTATAAACTTGTTTATAGTTTATACTTAAGTCTAAAGTTCATACTATAGTTAAGTCTTTATATCTATAGTATAGTCTTGTCCATGAGTTATACTATAAACTAGTTTATAGTTTATATTTTAGTATAAATTTCATACTACAGTTGACCAAAAGTTATACTATAAAATAGTTAATAGTTTATATTTTAGTATAAAGTTAATAATGTAAGTTAAGTCTGTAATTTATAGTAAAGTCTTATCTATGGTTTAGTTTATACTATAGACTAGTTTGTAAATTATACTATAGACTAAGTCTGCCGTCTAAATTATAGTTTACACTATGGACTAATCTATAGACTAATTTATAATTTATACTATAGACTTGTCAGTAATTTAGCTTAAAGTTTATACTACAGAATAATCTATAGAATAATATATACTATATACTAGTTTTTAGTTTATACTATAGTCTAAAGTTCATACTGTAGTTATGTATATGTATTTATAGTATAGTCTTGTCCAAAAGTTATACTATAAACTAGTTAAAAGTTTATACTTTGGTCTAAAGTTCATATTATAGTTAAGTTTTTAATTTATAGTATAGTCTTATCTATGGTTTAGTTTATACTATAGACTTATAGGATCTTATATTGTCCACCACTTCCACATAGTCTCATATACCAGCCATTTCTCTTAGTCCAGATATGGCCATCGATCCTCTCCAGACTAGAATTACAAAAAATTTCCCAATAATCTTATATTCCAAGATTATTTTGGGAAAAGCGATTTATAGGGTCTTATATTATCCACCACTTTTACATAGTCTCATATACCAGTCATTTCCCTAAGTCCATATATGGCCATCGATCCTCTCCAGACAAGAATTACAAAAAAAAAATAATTTTCTTATATTCCAAGATTATTTGGGAAAAGCGATTTATATGGTTTTATATTGTGACCAAATGTCCACCACTTCCAAATAATCTCATATACCAGCCATTTCCCTAAGTCCAGATATGGCCACCGATCCTCTCCAGATCAGAATTACAAAAAAATTAATATCCCAAGTACTGCTGGTTGGTGCTTTGAGGACCTTATTCCATCTTACTTTGCATCTTGTGCATGATTGTAGTGACATATGCTGAAGAAGTGATAAGGCTATGAAATGAAATTCTCAAAATTTTTTGCTGGTTAACTGTTGAAATTTTGCACTCTATCGACCATGATTACTACATTCATATTCACCTCTTTTGCCCTGGTGGTGAAGAGTGTTGCCGTTGATGGTGGAAGTTTCAAGCTTCGTGCAGTGAAAAAGTTGTGTATTTCGCGGAGATAAAAATTTACCAAACCTCAAGGGTAATCAACTCTAGGGCCCGTAGCCGAGACTATAATGTATTTTATAGTAAACGTAACTCCCAAAATTTTTGGATGGTTAATTGTCGGAATTTTACACTCCATCGACAGTGATGCCTCTTTTGTCCTGATGGTGAAGAGTGTTGCAGTTGTTTTCGCTAGTGAAATTTTCAAGTTTCGTGCAGAGAAGAAGTTGTGGATTTCGCAAAGATAACATTTTACCAAACTTCATGGGTCGTTAACTCTATGGCCCGTAGCCGAGTCTATAATGTGTTTTATAGTAAACGTAACTCTCAAAATTTTTGGGTGGTTAATTGTCGGAATTTTACACTCCATCGACAGTGATGTCTAAATTCAGATTCACCTCTTTTGTCCTGTTGGTGAAGAGTGTTGCAGTTGTTTTCGCTAGTGAAATTTTCAAGTTTCGTGCAGTGAAGAAGTTGTGGATTTCGCAGAGATAAACATTTGCCAAACCACATGGGTCATCAACTCTAGGGCCCGTAGCCGAGACTATAATGTGTTTTATTTGATAGTCAGTCTAGTCTACAGTTTATCTTTTTGTAGTCCACACATTTTAATTAATTAATTTCCGTCCTTGTGTTCTTTGTTTATCTTCTTTTGCCGTTTCTTAATTTATTTCTTTTGTCATTTGCAAATTAGTTAATCAATAATTATTTTTTTTTTTAGTTTCAATATTTTTAAAATTTTTTTAAAATTTTAGAAGTAAAAAATATAAAAAACTATTTGCAATTTTTTAAAAAATAAATCAAAATTATGACATTTTTCCAAAAAACCAGTTGTTAAATATTTCAAAATATTAAAGAGAATAAAAAAAAGAAAACAAGAAACACTGTCGTGTCTTGTCATTCAACTATCAAAATAGCAAAAACAGGTGAGGATGATAGAAGAGATGGTGGAGGAGGCGATAGAGAAGTAGGCGATCAAGTGTACTTGTTTAATAAAAAATTGAAATAAAAATTAAAAAACAAACAGAGTGTGATTTAAAGTTTAAAAAAAAAAACTTTTTTTTTATTGTAAAAATATCTCAAGTAAGAGATAGAGAGAGATATACACACATGCATGTGTATGTGTATAATATTTAAATGTTTACTTTTAATAGTGACAGCATCAGCATGTTGTGGCAAACGTTGACATAAATGTTATTAATAAAAAAATAAATAAATTTATTATTATTATTATTTGTTTATATTATTAATAATATTTTTTTTCTTTATTAATGTTGTTGTAGTAATTTTAGCTTTTTCTTCTTATTATTATTATTGTTATTAAAATAATTTCATTTACGTTGGTAAATAAAAGTATAAAAAATTTTATCAGAATTTATTGTTGTTATTTAAATAAGAATTAAAAAAAAAGACGGCAAACTTCGTTTTGTCAAAAAAATTTTCTTGTTTTGTATGGGCGAAAGCCCTCAACCTGGTCTTATCTGTCTTACATTTAGTCCAGTAAAACACCCTGAGAAAGTTGTTGGGACCAAATTTGTGAACTCTCAATGTTACAGTTGTTTAGATATTCGATATTTAATATTTGATTTGTATGGGGGTACTTCTCCCCCTGCTTCTGTCGGAATTTTTTACAGCCTATGTTACTTTCGGGTATTAGGGATTTTTCATACATACATACATACATACATACATACATACATACATACATGCATACATACATTTAATATGTGTATGTTGTGTGTCATGTGGTCCTTGGCCATATGACACACAACGAGATCAGTAGACATTGAGCCTGGTACTCCATCCCAAATGTAGTTGTTCCAGAACTACTCTTGTAGATCTCGGCAGATTTCTTTTTAAGTCTGAGAGGTGGGCGGCCTTCAAGTACGACATTCATATGGTAACTTGAAACCATGGAATTCGTAGCGTCTTTATGAATGTCGTTCAAAGATGCTATATAAGATGCAAGTACTGCCGGCTAGTGCTTTGAGGGCCTACGCAGTTTTTGGGTGATTCCAGTGGCATGAGCTGAAGGCGTTTGTAGGCTTTCAAATGTAACCTATTAGATTTTTGATTGGTTAATAGTCGGAATTTGAATTCCATTGACTACGATGCCTAAATTTGTATTTAAGAGAGTGAAACAAAATGAACTCTGATTCGAAAAATTCAAAAATTCAGAAATCTATTTTTTTTTTTTTTCAAAATTTTCAAATATATTTTGAAATTTTTTTTATATTAAGAAAAAAACTTCCATTAAAATATTTTTGAATAAAATCTTCCATTAAGAAAAACAAATAAAATTAAATAAATATTATGAGGAATTCCTTAAGTGATCAATGAGTAATACACGCGACTGATCAGGCCAAAATGGCAACAAAAACAACAACAATTATAAGAATTTAAATGATTATCATTTGTTTCAAAGACATTAGTGAGTCCATACAGCAGCCCACGCTCACTTATAAAGAAAGAAACAAAATGAGTGCAAAAATTAAATACAACAATGCAAACATCGGCTATGGCGAATCGTAAATACCCTCCACTACAAATGAAGTGTGTAACATACACACTCACACATTCACTCAAAAGTGTATGTATGTATGTATGTATGTATGTATGTATGTATGTATGTATGTGTATGTGTGTATGTATGTATGTATGTATGTATGTATGTATGTATGTATGTATGTATGTATGTATGTATGTATGTATGAATGTATGTAAAAATGTATGTATGTATGTATGTATGTATGTATGTATGTATGTATGTATGTATGTATGTATGTATGAATGTGTGTATGTGTGTATATGTGTATATGTGTATGTATGTATGTATGTATGTATGTATGTATGTATGTATGTATGTATGTATGTATGTATGAATGTGGGTGGGCCAAATTTGATAAAATTTTCACAGGCTATAAAAAATTCCGATAGGACCAGGGGAAGGGGGGGAGAAGTACTCCACCACCCTCCGCCCATACAAAGCAAATATTGATTACCGAATAACTAAAGAACTGTAACATTGAGAGTTCTAAAATTTGGTCCCGACTTTTAATTTTTGCTAGAACTTAGAGGTTGCCTCACATATCGGTCTATATCTTTTAATATACTAAACCGATTTTACTGGTATTAAATAGGAAAATTCTCAGGTCCTTAACAAGTACTCAGGTCATATTTTATTGAGCTCTGTAAATTATTGTGTAGGTGAGCGTGCTAACAGACAGACAGAACGATGTACTTAGACATCGACTCAGATTTTGATTTAAACCTGGAATATATATATATATATATATATATATATATATATATATATATATATATATATATATATATATATATATATATATATATATATATATATATATATATATATATATATATATATATATATATATATATATATATATATATATATACACATTATGGGGTCTTTTTTAGCGTTACACAGGCATTGACAAAGTTAATATCCTCTCTTTATCACTGGTGGATGTGCAGGGTATAACAGAAACAATAATAAAAATGTTATAGTCGGTCAAGTCCGACTATGTTAGACGCTACACCACATTGATGGTTGTAAAAAAAATTATGAGCGGCCCTCGTTTCTTTTCTTATTTATACTTATGTGAGCAATATATTTGTATGATATTAACATTTATTTAAGCGTTTTAAAATGGAGGTTTTTATATGGGAATTAGAAAAAATATTGACCGACCCTCGTTTAAGTTTGCATATCGGTTTTGGCATATAATTTGGCACATCGTTTTGGAACATAAGACTTATTTTTGTTAAATTTGGTTAAAATCGTTTTGTGTTTAAGAATTTTATGAACTGAAAACCTTATTCTTAGGGAGGGGTGTGTGAGTTGATTGGTACATTTGTATGGGGCCTGTATGAAAAAATGGTCCTATCATAACCAGTTTAATAGGCATTGTCCTTGAGTCAAAATAATAGTACTGGCCTGAAGATTTCTTCAAAACTGCCACCTGCACTTTGCGAACAAGCTTACGGACCTACAGACGGACTTAGGGAACTACATGCTTAAATCGATTCAGGAAGTGTTACTGATTCAAACGGTATATTTAATAATGATGGTAACACTATTTTTTTGTCCGTTACAAACATCTACACAAACGCATAATACCCTCCCCCCCCCCTCTATGTAGTGGTGTAGGGTATAACAAAAATTTATGAAATTAAAAGAGAAAATCGTTTAAGATTAATAAAAGAAATAAATAAATTTTTCAAAATAAAAAATTTAATTCTTTAAAAATTTTCTTTATTTGGAAATTTTGAAAAAAAAAAGATTTTTTTGAAAAAATGCAATTTTTAAAAAAATTTAAATGCGCATTTTTTTAAGGAAAACTTTCAAAATAAACAATTTGAAATATTTTTTTTTTTGACATTTTTGTAATTTGCCAAAATTATATTCATTTTCCTCTTAAAATGCGTCAAATATTTTGGGAATTTTTTTGTTGTTGTTGTTGTCTGTTTTTCATCGGTTATAGAAAAAATATAATTTAGTCAATTACTATTTTTAAGATTTGACTAATAAATAATAAACTATATAATATTTGAGTGATAATTTCTAAGAATATTTTTGACGTAAAAAATATTCAAGTGTTTAGAGAAGATAAAAATCTAACACCACCCCCCCCCCCAAAAAAAAAAAAAAAAAAGATAAAAAGAAAACAATTTACCTTTTCAATAGACCTTGAACTTATAACCAAGAAAAAAAAAGAAGAACAAGAAAATATCAAATTTCTTTTGAAACTATAAAGCCGACAGACGGACAGATAAGATTGATTCATAAGAAAGGAAACAATGACTTTTAAAGGTATTTATACCCCAACACCATCACATAGGTGGTTGGGGTATAATGTGTTTGTGCATAAGTTTGTAACGCACAGAAAAGATATTGATGCCACTATTTTTAAATAAACCATTCGACTCAGAATCACTTTATCGAGTCGATTTTATAATGTTCGTCTGGGATGGACAGCCAGCCACATATAAACATGGTGAACAAAATGCAGATCGCAATTTTTGAGATTCCTCGATGAAACTTGCCTATTGAAATTGGTGAGAATAAGTCCATTATTTTACCTAGCTCCCATAATAATGTTCCACCCGGAATTTCTGAATATAAAGTGATTTAAACAAACATCGGCCCAAATAAATCTAATAATATTCTCAAATGATGTGCGAATTTGTACAAGGATCGGTCCATTATTTCTCATAGGTCCCATTTAACTTCCCTTAAAAATAACACTTTGAAGGGTTAAAATCTCATATATACGCCAGTATTGTGTTAAGAACTGTTCAAATTAAGAAAAACATTAGAAAAAATCTATGTACGAAATTTTACGAGGATCGATCGGTACATAATTTCATCTAGCTCCCGTATTAGTCTGCCTAAAAAAGTACTTTTAAAACGTACAAATCAGTATCATAATATACTGTTCTCTTAAGCACAAAAAATATATTTATACGAGGGTCGTACATTAATTTCGATGTTAAAACCATATTGTTTTCAGAAACAACACAATAACTTTTGGACCATTTCAGTTAACTTAATCAAATTTAAAAGGAGTGTACAGACCACCAGCTGGTCAAGGGGACGAGTTAAAAAATCTTCCAAAGTTGACGATCACGTTTTTGGTGATATTCATATATATGATAATGATAAGTGATAAGAATTATGTATTTGTTTACATGTCACAGAATGATCTCCATATACCCGAATGTAATATACATTATAAAAAATTTCAATAGGACCAGGGGTTAAGGTACCCCCCATACAAAGCAAATATTGATTATAGAATATTCAACAAAATATCGTAGAGAATTTTAAAATTTGGTTTCAATCACTTCTTCAAGGAGCTGTTTTACTGGACAAATTGTTGGATGGGTAAGATTAGGGGGAGAAGTAAACCCCATACAAATAAAATATTGATCATCGAATATCTAAAAACTATAACAGCGAGAAATTTCAAATTTGGTCTCAATAATTTTTTCAAGAACTTTGTTACGAGGCAAATTGTGAGACGGATAGGATCAGAGAAAGAGGTAGCCCCCATATTTATTATCAGAGGATGAGGTAGCCTTCATACAAAGAAAATGTACTCAATTACTTTCTCAAGAATTTGTTTTACTGATCAAAATATAGGATCGACTATCAAAAGAACTGTAAATGCGAGAATATTCAAATTGGTTCCAATTACTTTACCAAGGAACCTTTTTACTGGCCAAAATGTACGACGGATAGGACTATGGAGAGGGGTACCAATCACTTTATAAGGGCGGCAAAGCGCACCGGGTCTTATCTAGTCGAACCCACAATTAACAATTAAACAAAACTATCATTTAAATCACGAGTTATGAAATTTTGAACCTTTTTCGAACCCCTCCATTAACGTTTTTCTTAAATGCTTTTTGTCACTTTGCTCGAACAGGTCCATCTATGTTTAAAACTACCATACAATTTAAAAAAAATCATTGTAAAAATAAAAAAACGCTAAATTATCAAAAATCGCTCAATGATCAAAAATCGCTAAATTGTTAAAAAACGCAATAAAACTTAAAACTTATAATATAATCAAAAAAGTCATGTTAATGTATAAAAATGCTTAATCATCAAAAATAGCAAAATTGAAAAAAATTGCTAAATCGAAAAAAATTAAAAATCGCTCAATGATCAAAAATCGCTAAATTGTTAATAAATCGCTAAATCGTCAAAAAACACTTAGAAAATTTAAAACCTATAATATAATTTTAAAAAATCATTGTAATGTAAAAAAATCGCTAAATTGTAAAAAATCGCTCAATTGTAAAAAAAATCGCTAATTATCTAAATATTATAGAGAAAATTTATACCTTTAATTTAATTAAAAAAATCATTATAATTAAAAAAAATTAATAAATCTTCAAAAATCGCTAATTTGTAAAAAAATCGCTAAATAGTCAAGATTCACTAAATTATCGAAAAATTGCAAAGAAAATTTAAAATCTAAAATATAATTGAAAAAAAGCCATTGTAATGTAAAAAAATGCTAAATCATCAAAAGTAGCAAAATTGAAATAATAGCTTAATTATTAAAAATCGCTAAATTGTTAAAAACGCTAATTTATCAAAATATCGCAAAAAATTTAAAACCTATAATATAATTTAAAAAATCATTGTAATATAAAAATTAATAAATCATCAAATATCGCTAAATTGTAAAAAAATCGCTAAATCGTTAAAATTCGCTTAATTATCAAAAAATCGCAAAGAAAATTTAAAACCTTTAAAAAATCATTGTAATGTCAACAAATTGCTAAATCATCGAAAGTCGCTTAATTAAAAAAATCGCTAAATTTTAAAAAAACGCTAAATTATCAAAAAACGCTAAATTGTCAAAAAATCGCTATAATAAAAAAAAACTAATTTTCGAATTAAACAGTTAAAAATATGCAAAAATCATTAAAACAAGTCATAAAAACGTATTTTTAATCACCTGAATTTTTCTTTATGACAAATTTATGACATTATTTCGTTTAAACTAAATTTGGTATCTTAAATGAATAATAGTTTTATTTTATGATTCCCATTACAAGTTCATATATATATTTATCACCAATTACACTGAAATTTAATTACTTTTTCCAATTCTTATTTTTATGAAAAATTTTGCTTAAAATATTCGAATGATTTTTTTAATATTTTAATGCTTAAAGTTTGAAGAAAAAAAAACAATAAAAATCATGACAAAAAATCAATAATAATGAAAAGTAATATGATATCGGAAAAGATTAACCTTCTAATTAAAATAACACAAAATTAATTAAGTAAAAAGAAAAGAATTTTTAATAATAAAAAAATACTGAATGAAAATACTTTTTTATGTGAAAGATTTTTAACAATAAATGACCCCTATGAATTGTTTTATTATTAATTTTAATTATTAAAAAAAAGTTTTCAATAAAACAAAGATTTTGATAATATAAAGCGAATTGCTAATCATCCGATCAAGTGACCTCTATAGTCTAGAAATTTCATTAAGACTTTAAAGTCGTCAAACCAGTTTGAAATCCATTAATTAGTCTATAATTCAGACTATAAACTAGTCTATAATCGAGAACATAAAGTGGTCCATAATTAAGACTATAAAATATAATTTAATGTAGACTAAATATTAGTCAATAAATTAATCTATAGTTCAGACCATAAACTAGTCTATTGCCCAGATAATAAATTAATCTTTAAACCACACTATAGACTAGTCTATAAACCAGACTATAAACTAGTATAAAGATCAGACTTTAAACTAGTTTATAATTCAGACCATAAACTAGTCTATTTTGCAGAAAATAAACTTGTCTATAGTCTAGACGTAGTAGTAAATTCTCTCCTTCTAGTCTTAACAATCGTCCAGACAATAGACTTATCTATAGTCGAGACAGTTTTAGTTCATTTATAGTTCACTTCTAGTTCAGTTTTAGTTTGGTTCTAATACAGTTTAAGTTTGATTTAGTTCTTTTCAGTTCTTGTTCAGTTCTAGTTTAGATCTACTTCAGTTCTAGTTCAGTTCTAATTCAGTTCTTATTCAGTTCTTTTTTACGGTTCTAATTCAGTTCCAGTTCAGTTCTAGTTCAGTTCTAGTTCAGTTCCAGTTGAGTTCTAGTTCAGCTCTAATTCAGTTCTAGTTCAGCTCTACTTCAGTTCTTATTCAGTTCTAATTCATTTCTTGTTCAGTTCTAGTTTAGTTCTACTTTAGTTTTTTTCAGTTCTTGTTCAGTTCTAAATCATTTCTTATTCAGTTCTTTTTACTGTTCTAATTCAGTTCCAGTTCAGTTCTAGTTCAGTTCTAATTCAGTTCCAGTTAACTTCTACTTCAGTTCTTATTCAGTTCCAGTTCAGTTCTAATTCATTTCTTTTTCAGTTTTAATTCAGTTCTAATTCAGTTCCAGTAAACTTCTAACTCAGTTCTAGTTAACTTCTAGTTCAGTTCTATTTCAGTTCTATTTCAGTTATAATTCAGTTCCAGTAAACTTCTAGCTCAGTTCTATTTCAGTTCTAATTCAGTTCCAGTAAACTTCTAGTTCAGTTCTAGTTAACTTCTAGTTTAGTTCTAGTTCAGTTCTAATTCAGTTCTAATTCAGTTCCAGTTAACTTCTACTTCAGTTCTTATTCAGTTCCAGTTCAGTTCTAATTCATTTCTTGTTCAGTTCTAGTTCAGTGCTATTTCAGTTCTAATTCAGTTCCAGTAAACTTCTATTTCAGTTCTAGTTGAGTTCTAATTCAGTTCTAGTTCTAGTTCAGTTCATGTTCACTTCAGGATCAGTTCTAGTTCAGTTCTATTTAAGTTCGAATTCAGTTTTTGTTAATTTTTAGTTCAGTTCTAGTTCAGTTCTGGATTAAAGCACAGATTATCGCCCAGACTTTAGTCCAATAAATAACCCAATAAACTAGTTTATAAAACAGACTATAATCTAATCAATAATGAAGACTATAAATTATTAACTTGTTGATAGATGACCCCTATGAATTGTTAATTATTAAATTAATTTAAATAAAACTTTTAAGGAAACAATGGTTTTGAAATAAATAAAAATAAAAAACTATAAAAACAAATTGACAATCAGCCAACCAATCAACCAATAATGCAACCATCCAATACTGATTTGTTTAGATGACGCTAAATCGCATTGGGAAAACACATGTTAAGTTTCCCAATGCAAACAAAAGGTTTATAATTTTAAATAAAATAATTGATTTCTTAATAATAAATACAAAAACAACAACAACAACAACACCATAATAACTATATATTTATAAAAAAAGATGTTAATTAAATTTTCAATACTCGATTATTTCTTATTTCATGTTTTTTGTTGTTTTCTTTATTTACAGGTTAATAAATTTATGCTTGATGGAAAAGTTAAATATTATTAGATTGAACAACCATAATAAGTTTTCAATTTCAATATTAAAGAATAATAATAATAACTTGGAATCAACTGTTTAGCCTTTAGCTAATTTTCCAAATAAACATAATTTCTAAATTTATTATTGATAATAAAACGGAAACCAACCATAAGTTGTCTGGAATTTGAAATTTGAAAGAGCAAAACAAAATTAATTGTAAACTAATTAAAACGTAATTTATAATTTAGTAAATACTTTTATTAATTATAAAACCTTACAACACAAGAACAAAGGAATTGCATCTACAAGGAAACACCAAGAACCCTAAACTCCTCAAATTTGCCATGAAAAATGTGAAGAAGTTTCAAGTTTACAAAAATCTTAAGAAAATTAAATTTTAATTAAAAATTTAAAAAGAAAAATTAAGAAGCAGCACCTTAGAACAAATTTATGACACAACAAAATGTCTTCATCATCAGCAAATAGTAATACCACTTCCTCCACAACAACCACCACTACAATAGTCTCTACGGCTCCCCTAATCAGTAATATGAATAAAATTTCCACCTCAACACCACAAAAACATGCTCCGGAAGCTGCTATCTCGGTGGAAACATCTTTAGGCGATTTAAGTGGTTTGGCTGATACGGAAACCTCAAATGTGTTACACGATGATACCATGAACACCAGCTTAAGTCCCCATCATAGTGGTGGTGGTGGTGGTGTTGGTGTCGGTGCCAGTGGGAGTAAATTAAATAAATCAAATTCAGCTTCAAATAGTCCGGTGCCTAAGCGTCACATTAATTCCAGTTCTATAACACGTATACGTCCTCAATCTAGTTATTCAGCAAGAGTATTAATATTTGATGACTCCGATCAGGAATTGGGTGGCAGTAATAATAGTGGTAGTGGTAATAATACTCATGATGGCACTACAAAATCATCCACAGGTTTAGAAATGTTAGCATCATCTCCAAAAAATGATTCATCAATATCATCATCTCAATCATTATTACGTAATTTGAATTTGACAAAATCCTCTTCGGGTGGTTTATCGGGCAGTTCAATTTCGTTGCCAGCCAGGGGTTATGGTGCTCTATTGCGTAAGATATCCTATCAACAGCATACCTATTCCATGAGATCATCAAGTAATGGTGAGATGAAATTTTTGATGAAATGAAATTTAAACTTAGAAATAAATTTAGAAAATATTAAAAATACTGGAAGTAAAGATTAGATGAGACCACAGTCCAGGCAATAAACTAGTCTATAGTCCAGATAGTAATCTAATCTATAGACCAAACAATAAATGTGTTATTTAGTAAACTAGTCTGTAGTCCAGACAGTAAACTAAGACAATAAACTAGTCCATAGGCAAAACCATTAACTGATCTACTGTCCGGGCAATAAACTGGTCTACAGTTAGGACAATAAGCTAATCCAGACCATAGATTAGTCTATAGTCCAGACCATAAACTTGTCTATAATCCAGACAATAGACTTGTCTATAGACCAGACAAGAAACTGGTTTATTGTCCCAACAACACACTAGTCTATAGTCCAATACATGTATAATATCTTAATTATTCTAAATATTTTCTTCTTCATTTCTTAATATTTATATATTATCACTTTACCCGTAGACTCTTCAAATCTGGTACGCATGCGCAATACGTCACTGGGTAAATCGGCACCCTGTCTTACGGGTAGTTCATTTCGTGAACGTGAAACGAGTTTGTGTAAAATATCAACAGCCCCAAATGTTCTTACACAATCGCCATCATCGTCATCGTGCAACAATGCTTATGCATCATCTTCTACGGCTAACGCAAATATTACTGCACCAACGGCTGGAACACTTAATATTTCACGTTCTGGCAGTTGTGCCGGTTTAGGCATAGGCAAACATCATTTGCATGGTGTAGTAATGCGCGGTAGTGGTGCCTCCAGTGGTGTAGCACATCATCGTTTAAGTTTGGTAACGGGTGGTATTGGTGCGGCGGCAGCAGCAGCAGCAGCGGCAGCCAATTCAAGATCTCATTCACCATATTCAGCAAGTCCTGTTGATAGTCCACGCATCAATTCACCCATGCAATTTGCATTTGCACCAATTAAACGTATAGCTACATGCCGTGGAGATGGTAGAAGATGGTCGGTAGCTTCTTTGCCGTCATCGGGTTATGGTACAACACCGGGTAGTTCAAATTTATCGGTAAGATTTTGAGTTAAATAAGAGAGAAATAATAATAATAATTATTTTTTGTTGTTTTGTTTTAGAGCCAATGTTCTAGCCAGGAAGCTTTGCATCAATTACATAATATGGCTGGCCAAGAAGAGTTACAGCTGTTAGCGGGAGAACCGGGACAGGCAAATGCCATTGTTAGTTGTTGTGCCGAACATATGCAGCAGCAACAACAAGCTTTAGCTGCTGCCCAAACAAATCGTCCTCATTGTGTTAAACATTGTGCTTTAATCAATAATTCTTCTTCCTCACCAGCATTAGCAGCAACATTAACAACGAATAAATCTACCGTCCCGGGACAAAATAGTCCCAAACAATTTCAAAAACAACAACAGCAACAACAACAACAACATGTGCCAACACAACCTCAGCAGCCTTCATTACCACCAGCCGGTTTTGTTTATAACAATAGCAACACTAATAGTACAGGTGGCACACCTGTTAAAGGTGTTTGTACTAATTGTTGTGCTGATATCAGCATGGTTTGTAGTGGAAATGGCTTGCAAAATAACAGTAGTAATAATAATAACAATAACAGTAACAATAATAACGCCGGAACTTCTTCAGGTTCCCAAAGCAATAATACAACAACAACAAGCAATAATAGTAGTGGTAGAATATCTCCTTTTCATAGACCCCGTTCAAGATCTCTATCAAGTCCCTCACGGAGTCCAGCCATAGATAATGAAATTGCCATGATGAATACTTTGTATAAGGAACGCTTCCCCAAGGCTACTCAACAAATGGAGGAACGTTTAAAGCATTTTATCAATGAAAACAAATCGGCAGCCTGTAATAGTTTTCGTGATTCCCAGCCTATAGTACGTTTCGTCCATCATCAGGTTTTGGAAATGGCCAGAGATTGCCTAAATAAATCTGAGGCAAAATTGATAACCTCCAGATATTTCTATGAAATGAGTGAAAATTTGGAACGTCTTTTACTGGAAACTAAAGAAAAAAGTCCTGAAGCGGCTGTGGAATTGGCAGGAGTTATTAAAAAACTATTGCTAATAATCTCAAGACCAGCCCGATTGTTGGAATGTTTGGAATTTGATCCCGAGGAATTCTATCATTTGCTAGAGGCGGCTGAGGGTCAGGCTAAAGCTATACAGGGTATTAAGGCTGATATACCACAATATATTATACATAAATTGGGTTTAAATCGTGATCCTATAGCTGAAATGCAACAAGAGGCTAAAGAAACTCGGGAAGCCTGTGATTCGAAAGGAGGTATGACCTCTGTTAATAGCAGTTTACTTAATGATTCGGGTACGCCCTGTTCATTATTATTAAGTTCTCCTCTCACCTGTGTATCGGCAACTCTAAATCCTAATGCTGAATTAAGTCTATTGGCTAATAGTGGCACCAGTACACCACATGCATCTATGCCCCAACAACCGCCACAAACACCAGTCGCCTGTCCAGCCGATATGCCCTCATTTGCTAACACCTTAAATAATCAAAATAAAATTCCACTAAATGAACAACAAGAACAAACACCTACTGCATCTCAGCCAACACAATTACAACAACCGTTAAATACCACACAATTAGAACAAAACTCAGCAGCCACCAATAACAGCACACAATCTACAATCCCTCCTTCGGCTGCGGCTGCAGCTGCCGCCCAACCTATACCCAATGAACAAGATTTCGATATTGTTAAATTGATCTCAAATGGTGCTTATGGTGCTGTCTATTTGGTTAAACACAAAACAACACGTCAACGTTTTGCCATGAAAAAAATCAATAAAAATAATCTCATTTTACGTAATCAAGTCGAACAAGTTTTTGCCGAACGTGATATTTTATCATTTGCCGATAATCCCTTTGTGGTCAGCATGTATTGTTCATTTGAAACGAAAAAACATTTATGTTTGGTCATGGAATATGTTGAGGGTGGTGATTGTGCTACATTATTAAAAAATATTGGTCCATTACCCGCTGATATGGCACGTTTTTATTTTGCCGAAACTGTTTTGGCCGTAGAATATTTACACAGTTATGGCATTGTACATCGTGATTTAAAACCCGATAATTTATTAATTACCGCTTTGGGTCATATAAAACTAACTGATTTTGGTCTTTCGAAAATGGGTTTAATGTCATTGGCAACCAATTTATATGAGGGTTACATCGATTCGGAAACACGGCAATTTTCGGATAAACAAGTAAGTGTTTTGGACAGATTGATAAACAGAAGAAAAATCGAAATTGTATATATCGATATGAGTACGACAAGATCCTAAAGTTCGACTCTCCATAAATTAGTTTGTAGTCGGGAGACAAAACGGGGAATTTCTCTGTTGACCAAACGGTGAACTTCTCTATAAACCAGTCAATTAACTAATGTAAAGATCATTTAATGAACTAGTCTATAGACCAGTCAATGAACTAGTCTATAGACCAGTCAATGAACTAGTCTATAGACCAGTCAATGAACTAGTCTATAGACCAGTCAATGAACTAGTCTATAGACCAGTCAATGAACTAGTCTATAGACCAGTCAATGAACTAGTCTATAGACCAGTCAATGAACTAGTCTATAGACCAGTCAATGAACTAGTCTATAGACCAGTCAATGAACTAGTCTATAGACCAGTCAATGAACTAGTCTATAGACCAGTCAATGAACTAGTCTATAGACCAGTGAATGAACTAGTCTATAGACCAGTCAATGAACTAGTCTATAGACCAGTGAATGAACTAGTCTATAGACCAGTCAATGAACTAGTCTATAGACCAGTCAATGAACTAGTCTATAGACCAGTCAATGAACTAGTCTATAGACCAGTCAATGAACTAGTCTATAGACCAGTCAATGAACTAGTCTATAGACCAGTCAATGAACTAGTCTATAGACCAGTCAATGAACTAGTCTATAGACCAGTGAATGAACTAGTCTATAGACCAGTCAATGAACTAGTCTATAGACTAGTCAATGAACTAGTCTATAGACCAGTCAATGAACTAGTCTATAGACCAGTCAATGAACTAGTCTATAGACCAGTCAATGAACTATAGACTAAGATATAGACTATCAATGAAGTAGTATAGATTACTTAGACTACTACACCCAGACAATAAACTATTTCTTTATTAATTATTTTCTCAAAAAATAATAACCAACAATTTTCTTAAATTTCCCTTAAGGTGTACGGCACTCCCGAGTATATAGCTCCCGAAGTGATATTACGTCAGGGTTATGGTAAACCTGTCGACTGGTGGTCTATGGGTATTATTTTATATGAATTTCTTATTGGTTGTGTACCATTTTTTGGTGAAACAGCTGAAGAGTTATTTGCACACACAGTTAACGATGATATTGAATGGCCTGATCATGAGGATTGGCCTGTACAACCAGAGGCTAAAGATATTATAACACAATTATTACAACAAAATCCACGTGATCGTTTGGGTACTCAAACAGGAGCCTTAGAAGTTAAAGAACATTTTTATTTCGATGGTTTAGATTGGAATTCTTTATTAAGACAAAAAGCTGAATTTGTGCCACAATTATCAAATGAAGATGATACTAGTTATTTTGATAGTAAGTTTCCAACAATATTTATCAATTACAAAATAATATAAAAATAAATATTTTCTTAATTTTTTAAAGCTCGTATGGATCGTTATAATCATGATTTGGCGGGTGAAGATACCGATGATACAGATGATACTCCAGTAATTGGTTCATTCACTTCTTATACTCCTCAGTATCGTAAACAGCATTATTCATGGTCTCGTGTTGCCTCTACAACTTTGGAAAGTTCTCCAACTACTAATACAGCAACAACAACATCTAATACAGCAATAACGGCTACAACTACCACCACAATTTCGAATACAATAACATCTGTGGCTGAAACAAAAATACAAGTTACCGAAAGTACTTCATCACCAACAAATACTGTTGATTCGATAGCTAAATGTCGTAAGATAGCTGCACCCTTGGCCTCACCACAAAATATAATTTCCCAACAGATGGCTAATAAGGTTTTGAGTACACCACAACTAAGGAAAATAGAGGTGAGAAAAAAGTGTATAAATAGTAGTGACCATAAACTGCAGAGCAGATAATAAAGTAACCCATACTCTAGTCTATAGTCCAGACAATAAACTAGTCTTTAGTCCAGACAATAAACTAGTCTATAGTCCAGACAATAAACTAGTCTTTAGTCCAGACAATAAACTAGTCTTTAGTCCAGACAATAAACTAGTCTTTAGTCCAGACAATAAACTAGTCTTTAGTCCAGACAATAAACTAGTCTTTAGTCCAGACAATAAACTAGTCTATAGTCCAGACAATAAACTAGTCTATAGTCCAGACAATAAACTAGTCTATAGTCCAGATAATAAACTAGTCTATAGTCAAGACAATAAACTAATCTATAGTCCAGACAATAAACTAGTCTTTAGTCCAGACAATAAACTAGTCTATAGTCCAGACAATAAACTAATCTATAGTCCAGACAATAAACTAGTCTATAGTCCAGACAATAAACTAGTCTATAGTCCAGACAATAAACTAGTCTATAGTCCAGACAATAAACTAGTCTATAGTCCAGACAATAAACTAGTCTTTAGCCCAGACAATAAACTAGTCTATAGTCCAGACAATAAACTAGTCTTTAGTCCAGACAATAAACTAGTCTTTAGTCCAGACAATAAACTAGTCTTTAGTCCAGACAATAAACTAGTCTATAGTCCAGACAATAAACTAGTCTATAGTCCAGACAATAAACTAATCTATAGTCCAGACAATAAACTAGTCTATAGTCCAGACAATAACTAATCTATGGTCCAGACAATAAACTAATCTATAGTCCGGACAATAAACTAGTCTATAGTCCAGATAATAAACTAGTCTATAGTCAAGACAATAAACTAATCTATAGTCCAGACAATAAACTAGTCTTTAGTCCAGACAATAAACTAGTCTATAGTCCAGACAATAAACTAGTCTTTAGTCCAGACAATAAACTAGTCTATAGTACAGACAATAAACTAGTCTATAATCCAGACAATAAACTAGTCTATAGTCCAGACAATAAACTAGTCTATAGTCCAGACAATAAACTAGTCTATAGTCCAGACAATAAACTAGTCTATAGTCCAGACAATAAACTAGTCTATAGTCCAGACAATAAACTAGTCTATAGTCCAGACAATAAACTAGTCTATAGTCCAGACAATAAACTAGTCTATAGTCCAGACAATAAACTAGTCTATAGTCCAGACAATAAACTAGTCTATAGTCCAGACAATAAACTAGTCTATAGTCCAGACAATAAACTAGTCTATAGACCAGAAAATAAACTAGTCTATAGTCCAGACAATAATATAGTCTATAGTCCAGAATATAAACTAGTCA
>PYHX02000413.1:89980888-90015745 GCA_004302925.2 Cochliomyia hominivorax | reverse complement strand
ACTCAATTGGCCCAACAATTGTGCAATATTACTGCTGGAATACAGTCACCTAGTGGTATTTCCGCAGGTACAGGCGGCGTTGGTGGTGGTGGTGGAGGTTCAAGTACTGCCTCTTCCCGAGATACTTCACCCTGCCGTGAATTATCACCTTTGGTTACTAATCTAAAACCGCCCATTATTATACGTAGAGGTCCACGCGGCTTTGGCTTTACTGTTCACACAATACGTGTGTATTATGGTGACACAGATTTCTATACAATGCATCATTTGGTAATGGCTGTGGATGAGGGTAGTCCTGCTTTTGAGGCTGGTCTAAGGCCAGCAGATTTAATCACTCATGTTAATGGTGAGACCGTACAGGGTCTATTCCATACTCAAGTATTGCAATTGCTATTAAGTGGTGGTGAACATGTCACCTTGAGAGCCACACCATTGGAACATACCAGCATACAAAGTGGTGGCCGTAAACGTGATTTAATGCAAAGTAAATTGGCTAAGAAAGGAGTGAATCGTCAAAAGAAACAAACGAAAAAAGAACATGATAAAAAACGTAAGACTTCACTCTTTCGACGCATTAGCAGTAAAAGAGCTTCAGCGGAAATACAACAGGTAAAAAAGAGGGAGAGAGTAAAATATTTCCTTAATAAAAAGAAATTTATTTGTACTTTTTTTCCACATTAGATTGCGGCTGGTATAAGTTCACCTACCACACCTTCAGCTTTATCGGGAGGTGTGGCTATTACTCGTAACTTATCCCCCCTGGATTCTTCTTACCACAGCAGCAGTTGTTGTCAATCGGCTGCCAATTCATCACAATCTACTTCACCTTCTTCATCGTCACCCAACACTCCCACTGGGGGAACTGTACATAATAACAATGCCAATAATAATGGTGTCTCTTCGGCTGGTAATAATACTGGCATAGGATTTGTTAGCACTTCGAATACGGTGCTATTGCCCATAGCAGGTTCAGTGGCTGGTGCTGCCACTGCCGGTGCTCCGGTGGGTGTAATGGGAGCCATACCAGGTTAGTTTTCTTAAACAAATATTCCTAAATAGATTTTTTTATATCTCTCAATTACAGTCTCTCCCACTGCAGTGCCCCAACTTTATCAGAGGCCCTCCACTTTACATGGTTTAAAACATAAATTACACACAGGCTGTGCCGGTAATACCAATGTTTGTCCACCCGGAACAGGTGTGAAAACCTTACATACCAATTCAGCCGCCTCTATACCCAATAGACGCAAATCAGTGGGTCATATACCCCTTTCACCTTTGGCTAGGACTCCTTCACCTTCTCCCTTGCCCTCTTCACCCACACGATCTCCTTCACCTTTAGCATTTCCTCTAATTGGCCATCAACCGGGTTCTTCGAATACTACACAATCATATAGTCCTGGAGGATCTTTGCCGGTAGTTCAAACAGTGACATCGGGTTCTAAAAAGGCAGGTTTTGTACGCACAAAATCTTCAGAGCCTAGTTCACCACTTCTACGACGTGCTCTATCGCCTGATCGTTTACATCCACGTAGTGCTGAATCTAAATGTACTCTTATATCGCCTCTATGCTGTTCACCACCTATAAAACAGCCTCAGCGTGTTATGGGTGGAGTTTGGCGTCCTAATAATAATACAACAACAACTACTGCAAGTACACATAATTTAAGTAATCAACAGCAACAACAACCACCTTTGCCACCCATAACTACACATCCACAATATCAACAGCAATTACAACAACAACAGCAAAATACTACACAATCACAACAACAACATCACCATCATCATCAACTACAACAACACTGTGATTATTCAAGCAATTTGGAAGAAACATCTTTAATATGTGATAATTCCTCTTCTTCTTCTGTCATATCACAAGTTTCTTGTGTTTCCGCAACTGCAGCTGGTGGTGGTGGTGGTGCTTCAGCCCCACCGGCATTAGTTAGTACTCCGTCCGGTATTGCTTTGCCAGCACCGGGTGAAATGTTACCTCGCATTGCTGAAGAAAAAGATTCACCCACTAGTACATCGGAGACAACACCCGGTTTTATGCAAACCATAAATGAACACGAAGGTGAAACAAATTATAATCAACAATTAAAAGAGGATAAGGACAAGGCTTTTGAAAATAAAGCCAAAGAACTAGAAAAACAAGAGATAGCTGAAGGTAAAGTAAATAGCAAAGAGTCTGGAGGCGGTGGTGGAGGTGATGGTGTTAAGGAATTAAAAGATGTTAATGTGATGACAAAATCTAAATGCAACGAAAGCAGTAAGTGATTATTTTTTACGAGAAAATCTAAAGATCCAATTTCTATTTATGCAAGATTGTTGTTTAGCTTTTTTTTCTGGTCTATAGACTAGTTTATTGTCTGGACTATAGACTAGTTTATTGTCTGGACTATAGACTAGTTTATTGTCTGGACTATAGACTAGTTTATTGTCTCGTCTATAGACTAGTTTATTGTCTCGTCTATAGACTAGTTTATTGTCTCGTCTATAGACTAGTTTATTGTCTCGTCTATAGACTAGTTTATTGTCTCGTCTATAGACTAGTTTATAGTCTGATAGTTTGTCTTAAAATTTATTTAACCAATAAAATTTCTTTGCAGCAACTCATGAATCTTCTACAGCTTCTAAAGCGTCTACCAAAAGTATTACACAACAAACTAATACAAGTAGCGGTAATAAAACCACAACTGAATTAAAATCAAATAAATTAACCACCACAACTGCAAATGCAACAACAACTACAACCACCAACAGTAATAATACAATAACAAATTCAACCACAAACACAACCTCAACAACTATTACAACAACACCAACTACAGCAACAACTCAAGGAAAAACAACTAAAACTCAAACAACAGGACGACGCGAACATAACGCAACACAAAGTGGAAATAATAATGGAGGTGGAACAGCAAGTAGTAGTAGTAGTAGTGGGAGCAGTGGAACAGGAGGGGGTACTACTCATAAATCTGGAACAAATGTTAATAAACAGAAGAAATAGAAAAAATCTCTTTAAAATCAAAATTTTCTTAAAATATTTTAAAATGCATGAAAGGATTTATTGGTGTGGGTGAGTGTAACGGAGTGAGTGGAAAGTTATAGATCGTATGTGATGAAGGAGTAAGCTGATCAAGGACAAGAAGTTAATTATTAACTAAGTAAATGGTAAGCTTGTTTATAGTTGTATTTTTCTATTATTATTATTAATTATTAATAATTTTTGTTCTTATTTTTAATTAAACTTTAAAAAAAATGAAAACAAGAAAGCAAAAGCAAGAAAGAATTATTTTAAAAAAATATTAATGAGTGTTTCTTCTTTTCTTAGAAAATTTAGTATTTTAATTAAAAAAATTTAATCTATGAAAAAAACTCTTATTATACATATACAAACAAAAAAATACATACATACTTATAAAATATATATATAGAGAGAGTATAAACATGAAAAAAATATTTAATATATAAATTTAAATAATAGTCTCTAGTGAAAACAACTTTATTTTGATTGCCATATTCTTAAACAACAACAATAGTTTATAAACTACAACAACTACATACAAAAAATAAGAAAAACAAAAAAAAAAAAACATAAAATACTATTTTTCTTATACTTGTATAATATATATATATATACATACTCTTTTAACTAAGTGTGTATGTGTGTGTCTCTGTTTATTTGTTCTTTATTATACATTAAATATTAATATTATAATATAAATATATATTAAAAAATAATAATTGATAATAATATTAAAAATAATATAAAATTGTTTAGCAAGAAAAAAAAGCTTAAGCTTTAATAAAAAAATATATAAAATATACAAAAAAAAAAATGCTTAAAAATTTTAAATTTTTAAAAATTAATAAAAAAGAAAAATCTGAACATTTTTGCGAATATTGATTTTGGCTTAAGTATAAAGTTTAGTTTAGAATTTGAGTTTATTCAAAGAGAACAAGTTAAAGTTTAAAAGAACTAATTTTGTGTCTTCGTTATACACCAGTTTATTGAATTGATCATGGACTTATATATAGTCTGATCTGTGTGTTTATTGTCTGGACTATCGACTAGTTTATTGTCTGATCTAAATACTAGTTTATTGTCTGGACTATAGACTAGTTTATTGTCTGGACTATAGACTAGTTTATTGTCTGGACTATAGACTAGTTTATTATCTGGACTATAGACTAGTTTATTGTCTGGACTATAGACTAGTTTATTGTCTGGACTATAGACTAGTTTATTGTCTGGACTATAGACTAGTTTATTGTCTGGACTATAGACTAGTTTATTGTCTGGACTATAGACTAGTTTATTGTCTGGACTATAGACTAGTTTATTGTCTGGACTATAGACTAGTTTATTGTCTGGACTATAGACTAGTTTATTGTCTGGACTATAGACTAGTTTATTGTCTGGACTATAGACTAGTTTATTGTCTGGACTATAGATTAGTTTATTGTCTGGTCTGTAGACTAGTTTATTGTCTGGTCTGTAGACTAGTTTATTGTATGGTCTGTAGACTAGTTTATTGTATGGTCTGTAGACTAGTTTATTGTCTGGATTATAGACTAGTTTATTGTCTGGACTATAGACTATTTTATTGTCTGGACTATAGACAAGTTTATTGTCTGGACTATAGACTATTTTATTTTCTGGACTATAGACAAGTTTATTGTCTGGACTATAGACTATTTTATTGTCTGGACTATAGACAAGTTTATTGTCTGGACTATAGACTAGTTTATTGTCTGGACTATATACTAGTTTATTGTCTGGACTATAGACTAGTTTATTGTCTGGACTATAGACTAGTTTATTGTCTGGACTATAGACTAGTTTATTGTCTGGACTATAGACTAGTTTATTGTCTGGACTATAGACTAGTTTATTGTCTGGACTATAGACTAGTTTATTGTCTGGACTATAGACTAGTTTATTGTCTGGACTATAGACTAGTTTATTGTCTGGACTATAGACTAGTTTATTGTCTGGACTATAGACTAGTTTATTGTCTGGACTATAGACTAGTTTATTGTCTGGACTATAGACTAGTTTATTGTCTGGACTATAGACTAGTTTATTGTCTGGACTATAGACTAGTTTATTGTCTGGTCTATAGATTAGTTTATTGTCTGGACTATAGATTAGTTTATTGTCTGGTCTGTAGACTAGTTTATTGTCTGGTCTGTAGACTAGTTTATTGTCTGGTCTGTAGACTAGTTTATTGTCTGGTCTGTAGACTAGTTTATTGTCTGGACTATAGACTAGTTTATTGTCTGGACTATAGACTAGTTTATTGTCTGGACTATAGACTAGTTTATTGTCTGGACTATAGACTAGTTTATTGTCTGGACTATAGACTAGTTTATTGTCTGGACTATAGACTAGTTTATTGTCTGGACTATAGACTAGTTTATTGTCTGGACTATAGACTAGTTTATTGTCTGGACTATAGACTAGTTTATTGTCTGGACTATAGACTATTTTATTGTCTGGACTATAGACAAGTTTATTGTCTGGACTATAGACTAGTTTATTGTCTGGACTATAGACTAGTTTATTGTCTGGACTATAGACTAGTTTATTGTCTGGACTATAGACTAGTTATTGTTGGACTATAGTTTTGTCTGGACTATAGACTAGTTTATTGTCTGGACTATAGACTCTGGTTTATAGACTAGTTTATTGTCTGGACTATAGACCAGTTTATTGTTTGATCAAAAGACTATTTTATTGTCTGATCTGTTGACTAGTTTATTGTCTGGACTATAGACTAGTTTATTGTCTGGACTATAGACTAGTTTATTGTCTGGCCTAAAGACTAGTTTGTTATTTCTATTATAAATTAGTTTATTGTCTCTACCATATTGTGTCGACTATAAAGTAGTCTCGAATGTAATCAGGCTTATGATCTCGACTATTTTACTCGCCCATAATCTAGTTTATTGTCCATACTATTGAGTAGTTTAATTATCATCACTGTAGTAAAATTATCCAGACCTATAAACTAGTCTTATCAGTAAATTGATTGATTATTTCGAGATTTTTAAACTCTCCCATCCCACAGCAATTTTTATTCATTAATTAAAGACATTTTCAAGTCCTAAAAGGACTTTATGATGTTTATTTTAAACTGAGGAAGAAAATAACATAATAATACTCCCATAGAGAAAGAAAATCTTTATTGTACACATTTTTTTATTAAAAAGAATCATACGTAATTATTTGTCCATATACACAGTTCTATACATTTAAACTTAATTAAGCTTTTTCTTTTTTAATTAAAAAATGAAGAAATTAAAATAAATAATAAATAATTGTATTTTATAATTATTTTGTTTAAAAAAAGTCCCTAATTTTTATTTCTGTTTTTTTTCTTTACTTTTCTTAATAATTAACTCAAACTAAAGAGTTGTGCATTTGTGCAATAATTTTTAATTTTTTATAATAATAAAATATTAAAATAAAGAAGCGATAAATTAAAAAAATATAATTAGAAATTTTAACAAAAAAATTAGTAACAAAATTAAAAAAAATTAAAATTAAAATTTATTAACGATGGCTTTTTAGAAAAAAAAATCGAATATTGAAATCTATTTTAGCTTTTGGCAAAAAAAAAAAAAAAAAAAAAACAAAGGAAGAAAATTAAAATTATAAGAACAAATTTTATTGAAAATAAAAAATAATGAGTCTAAAGGATTTTTTTGTTAAATTGTAAGTTTGAAATTAGTTCAGCTCTAGTTTAATTCTAGTTCAGGTTAAGATCGATTCTACTACAGTTACAGTTCAGTTCTAGTTCTGTTCTAGAACTGTTCCAATTCAGTTATAGTTCTGTTCAAGTTCAGTTTTAGATCAGTTCTGGCTCAGTTCTGGTTTAGTTTTAGATCAGTTCTAATTCAGTTCTGGTACAGATCTGGTTCAGTTTTACAATAGTTCTAATTCAGTTTTAGATCAGTTCTAATTCAGTTCTGGTACAGATCTGGTTCAGTTCTGGTTTAGTTTTAGATCAGTTCTAGTTCCGTTTTAGTTCAGTTTTAGATCAGTTCTAATTCAGTTCTGGTACAGATCTGGTTCAGTTTTAGATTAGTTCTAATTCAGTTTTAGATCAGTTCTAATTCATTTATGGTTCAGTTATGGTTTAGTTTTAGATCAGTTCTAATTCAGTTATGGTTCAGTTCTGGTTTAGTTTTAGATCAGTTCTAGTTCCGTTTTAGTTCAGTTTTAGATCAGTTCTAATTCAGTTCTGGTTCAGTTCTGGTTGAGTTTTAATTTAGTTCTGGTTCAATTTTAGATCAGTTCTAGTTCAGTTCTAATTCAGTTCTATTTTATTTCCATTTCATTTCAAGTAAAATCCTTTAATCTCAATATTTAACTTAAAGAACAAATTTTAAATAAAAATAAAATTGAAATTAAAACAAAATTAGTGAAAAATAAACCTAAATGTATTAAAAATTTAAATTAATTACTTAAAATATAAAAAATATTTTATAAAAAATATAAAAATGCGCTTTAAAAAAAATAATTTTTTAATAAATTAAATTTAAAATATTCAATATAAAAATTTAATAATTTATTTAGTTTAAAACTAAAAAAAATTGGAAAATTACTTTTAAAACAACTTGTTCGTTTTGTTCACTTTCTTGACATTAAATTAACATCTAAACTTAAACACTCCTCTGCCCTGATCAAGTGTAATTAGTATTTGAAAAAAAAAAACAAATAATAAATATTTCATGTTAATAAATAAAATTCGAGTATTTAATTAAAAGAAAAAGAAACAAAAACCTCCCCTTCCTGTTCTCCTGTTTTCCCTTTACTTTTTTTAATAAAAAGTTTTATTATTATTATTTTTTGTAGTTATATTTGTTATATTTTTTATTATTATAATTTTTAATTATTATTATTATTAAAATATATAACTTTAATTATTAAATTTATATATTAATTGTTTTTTAATTATAATTTAATCTAATAAAATAAATGAAAAACCTCTTAAAAGGAGTTTAAAATTTAAATTTTTTTAAAAAATTAAAAGTTTGTTATTTTTAACAGTTTTATACTTTTTTTATTAATAAAACTGTTATTTTCGTTTGTATTTTTTCCAAAACTTAATTAAAATAATAATTTAAATTTTAATTATTATTATTTTTTCTTAAATAATTCTGTTAATTAAACTATAAAATATTATTAATATTACAATAATAAAAAAACATTTATATTATTAATAATAATTATAGCATTTTAATCATATATTTTGTAAATTATCTGATCTAAAAAAAACATTTAAACAAAAATTAAAAAAAAATATCTATTTGTAGAATCTCTTTAAAACACACACACAAACAAAAGAAAAAATTAAACCCATTGAAAAAATATAAAAAATAATAAAAAATAATAATTATTTTAACAAAATTCATGTGAAATTGTTAAAATTAAAAGAAAGAATAAATGTTTCTTTTTTTTTTTTCTTTTTGCCTAAATTTTGACAAGAAAATTGTAATAAATTTAAATGAAACAAAAAAATTAAGAAAAAAGATAATAAATATTCAATTTAATATAAATATATTGCAGTACGAAAACTATAAATAAATAAAAAAAACGATTTAAACAAAATTATGCCCTTTAAAATGGAAATCGTTAAATGTGTTTTATTTTGGAAAACTTTCGTTTTTGTTAAGGTTTATTTAGTGTAATTTTTTGCTTTTTCATTCATAAAATAAGTTTTCGTTCAGTTCTGAAATTAGATTTTAGTCTAGATTCGTGTGAAGATTTTAAATCAGTTGTAGTTCAGTTCTAGTCTTGATCTAGTTCAGTTTTAGCTGAACTCTTGTTCATTTCAATTCAGTGCAGTTTTAGTTTAGTATTTTAGTTAGTTCTCCTCCTTCAGTAGTGGTTGAGATCTAGTCATTTTAATTTAAGTTCAAGTTCAGTTTTTCTTCAGTTCTGGTTGAGTTTTTATTCGTTTCTTTTTTATTTCTATTTCATTTCAAGTACAGTTTTGGTTCAGTTCAACTAACAGTTCATCTCTAGTTAAAGTTCGGTTCTAGATCTGTTCAATTTCATTTCTAGTTCAGTTTTAGTTCAGTTCAGTTCAGTTTTAGTTCTAGTTCAGTTCTAATTATGTCAAGGTTCACTTCAGTTTTAGTTTAGTTTTTGTTCAGTTCAGTTCTAGATCAGAACTATTTTATTTCATTTCAAGTACAGTTCTGGTTCAGTTCTAGTCCAGTTCAGTTTTAGTTCTAGTTCAGTTCTAATTATATCAAAGTTCACTTCAGTTATAGTTCAGTTCTAGTTCTAGTTCAGTTCAGTTTTAGTTCTAGTTCAGTTCTAATTATGTCAGAGATCACTTCAGTTGTAGTTCAATTTTAGTTCAGTTCAGTTCAGTTCTAAATCAGATCTATTTTATTTCATTTCAAGTACAGTTCTGGTTCAGTTCTAGTCCAGTTCTATTTTAGTTCTAGTTCAGTTCTTATTATGTCAAAGTTCACTTCAGTTTTAGTTCAGTTCTCTTCTAGTTCATTTCTAGTTCAGATCTATTTCAGTTCTACTTTAGCACTTTTTTTTCTAATTCGTTTATAATTTATTTTTTATAACCTCCCACCTCCCCCACAAGTGTTGAAGAGGGTATTTTAACTATCATTCCGTGCGTAAGACTAAGAAGAAATCATCTCAAAAGCCATTAAGTATATATGTATCTGAGTCGATTCATCTATGTGCGTCTGTTGTTGGCACTCTAACATCTACAATAATTAATGGAACTCAATGAAATTTGGCCTGACCATTTGCTGTAATCCTGAGAAGTTTCCCATTTAAAACTAAACAAAAATGGTTCAGTATATTAAAAGATATGGAAAGATATCTGAGGCAAACCTTTTAATTTAAGCGAAGAACTTTCATAATATTGTGAATTATAAAACGACAAATTAGAATGAAATTTTGCCATAACATTAAGCTGTATGTACTTTATTACAGTTCCATTTAGTGTTTGTGAGTGTATGGGTAAGTGTGTATGTAAGAAACCTAACGTATTAACTTCATACGCATTTGTGGTGGAGGGTATTGAAGATTCGGTATATACGAATATGGTATTCTTACTTGTTATCGTTTAGTTTTGTTTTGATTCCGATTCAAATTTTAACTCCGTTTAAGTTCCGAGTCTGGTTTTCAAACTTGTACAATTCTGGTTTAGTTCTAATTCACTTTCAGTAAATTTTAAGTTTCAAACTCCTTAAATTGTAGTTTAATTATTGGAAAATTATTTGATTTCGAAAATATTTGATTAACCCTGTTATTGTCATTTGATAATTTTGACATTTTACAATATTGAGTTTTGAAATTTTCTTTTGGAAAAAATAATTTTTTTATTGAATTAAATTATTGTAAAAAAATCAAATTTTGTAAAAGATTTTTGTAAAATTATACACAACAAATAGCAAAAAAATACATGGGCTTTACACGGCCAGATGAATTAGAAAGGACAAGAGGTATAAGAAATATATATAAATCGATTTGAAAAACATTTTTGGAATCATTTTTTTCTTCAGAAAATTGTATAGACTGGGAGAAGCAGGAAATTAATGAAATTAAACAAAACTCTTTGAGTTTATATAAGAGAAAATATTCAAGAATAAAACAAAGATTTTATTATCAACCACAAAAGAGCGATAAAAGTCGAACAAAGAAAATTTCAGAAAGTGATAAAATCGAAAATTTCAATGCGGAAATCATAAACATTTTAGTTGGGAAACAAGAAGAACAACAAGAATTTGAAGATAAATTGAAAAACACTAAAGAGAATTTAAAGAGTTTGGAGGAGAAATTAAATGATGACATCGAACATTTAGAAAAGCCATTCAAAGATGAGTTAAAAAGGGAACTTAGGAAAATGGAAAGAAAGAAAAGGAATAGAGTGAAGGATAATCAAGATACTACTTGGGCGGAATCTCTAAAGGAAAATAGAAATCTTAAATGTGTTAAGGAAATATCCAAAGAACAATATTCTTTTAAACATCAAGGAGTTAGTACATCACCCCGGTATTATGGTGATAAAAATTTAGCCTTAAAACCTAAAATGAGAAGTGTAGCTTCTCAAATAGGAGCCGAAAATGAGTTATTAGATCAAGGTGCTGTGGGAGATCATAATTCCTTAAAGCCTATAAATTCTTTAAAGGATTTTACAGAAAAAACAGTTTGTCAAGATTTACGGAATGAAACTATAGTAAATTGTTGTTATGGTCTAACAAATCATTCGCCGGAACTAACAAATTGCCAAGGAACAACTGCAGCCAATAAACAACAATGTCATTATTGTAATTGTCAGCAAAGGGGTCTAGCAAATCAACCACAATATAGTTATTGTTGTGAGGAGTATTATTACAATGTAGGCAATTGTAATTGTCTGAAATCCCCACCCAATTGTGGCCAAGAGAGAGATTATAGACGTCAGATAACTGACTTAAATACTGATTATTTTTTTCATCAGCCCAAAGATAAAAATTGTACTTCGGATTCAGAAAATAAAAACTCCAGAAGAAAATCTAACAAATATAAATCTAAAGAGTCTTCTGATGAATTTAATGAAAATAAAAAGAGAGAATGTGAAGAGCGTTTGAAAAGACTTCAAGAGAAAACAAATAGAAATTGTTACACGAAAAAACCAGAAGACTCTCAAAAACTTAAACAATTGCTGAAAGAGGAAAATGCTAAAAAATTAATAAAATATCTGGATCAATATGTGGAAGATCATGAAAGGCAATTAAGAGAGAATTTCAAAAATTTACAAACAAAAGAAGTGACAACTTCGTCTACTACTCTTAATAGCACGATTTTAGGTCAAAATAAAGAGAAATATTTTCAAATTAAAATCAAAGAACAACAAAAACGAAAGGAAATTAAAGTTACGAAATCTTTGGAAGGTCAATACTCCAAGGCCACCTTGAAAATGCTAAAGAAAATGACTATAAGAGAATATAAACCGAAAAAATCTATTGAAAAAGAAGAAGATAAACAATATTTGGATAAAATTAAAAATTATCATGATTATAAGGAAAAATTTGAAAAAGAAATGAATTTGAATAAATCTTTGGAGACTTTAAAATCTCCTCCAGAATTTTTTCCACCTCAAGACAGTGAAACAAATGAATTATTTGAAAATATAAGAGAAAACTTATTAGAATCATCAAAAGCACAAAATGAAGCTGATAAAGAGCAAAGGAAGCTATTGAGAGATCCTAGAAGTAGGGAAAACAAAAGAGACCACCAAGAGAGAAGAATGATGTATCAAGACTCCCTACAATCCCAAACAATTACTTCCAACTCTAATAGAGAACATATTTTATCACATAGAGAACAAATACAAATATTAAGGGAACAAGTGGAAAGAGCTCATCAAAGGCATAACAAAATTAGCACAAAAGATCCGCAAGATGCTTCACAAACTCAATTAATTGATAGAGAACAAAAAGAGCAAAGACAAAGAGAACATAAAAGAGCAAATAAACAATCACAAACATCTTTAAAACTTAGAGAAAATATTCCACATCGTGAAGAATCTTTAAACGATACTGAAAGTTTTGAAGCATTTAGATATGAATATGGACCTGAATGTAGAGAAACAAAAACATGGGATGATTACAGAGAATCTGATAGTTTAGAAAACCAAAAATATGAAGCACCATTTAAGGAAGAGAGCGCAAAACAATATAGGGAAATAAAGAGAAAACCTAAAAAAGACTATAAAGTGGAGAATGAAAATCCTTTAAAAGACTATGAAGATGTGACCTATAAATTCAAAGAAAAGACTAGGAAAAGTGATCAAGAAAAATCACCAGACTTCAATCTTTTACCTAATGATCACCCAAGAGAGATGTCTGAACAAGAAAGATTCAATTTATTAAAGAGAATTGTTGATTCCTATGAAAGAACAGGAAATAAAATTAGGAAAGACTTCTCAGAAAAATATGAAGATAAAAGAAAAGAAATTCTGGAAAGAAATGAATATCAATCTGGGAAATCAGGTAAAAGAGAATATCAAGAAATTAATATGGAACAAAATTATATAAGGGAACAATTTGGAGATTTTGAAGATAAAAGACCTTCCATGAGAGAAAATGTACAAGATGTTAAACTATCAGGAGCTGAATGTGATCAAGACAAAATCAATGTTTATAAAGAGCGGAGATCATTAACAAAAAACCACACAAACAAGAGAGAATCAGTAAAGGAAGGGCGACCAGCAAAATATCGTTTAAGTCAAAGAGAGCATGAGTTAGATGCTGAAGCTGAAGAATATGATATGAGTTGCAATAAAAATTATAGACGAGTTTCTAGAGCTAAAGATCAAACACAATATTATGATGGAAACCAAAAACCTAAATATTGTAAAGATCCAAGAGATTTTATGGAACAAAGAGTTACAAGAACTGAAGAGACAAGATCATGTTATTATGAAGAACAAAGGAAAGAATCTTTAGAAGATTTTAATGAAGAAAGAAAAGATTTTCTTGAGACAAGACCAGCTACAACTGAGGATCAGACTTCTTCATATAACAGAATAAAGAGAAAAGACTTAGACAAAGTGAGAGAACAACAAACTACAAAATATTATAGAGAAAGAAAAGAAATCCCAGCTGCAGCTAAAATTCCAAGTTCTAAATATTATGACTATGAACTAGGAAAAGATTCTTTAGAGGCTTTAAATGTACTTAAAGAGAAGGAAATGAGACATAAAAAATATGCTTTAAACGGAGAACTTAATTCTGAATATGATGAATTTAAAACAGAAGATTATAGAGATAAAAGTACGATGGAAACTAAACGCCAGAAAGCTAATTGTTATAAGCAAGACTTAGGAGATCCTTTAGAAGTTAAGCAACCATCTTCAGGTGAACCAAGACAAGCTCCAAATATTCACAAAAGTGATAAAGAATTTCCTAATTTTGAGCCTGAATCTAAAGGTATACAAAGAGAAAATCTAAAACATGAAGTTGGACAACATCTTAAAGATGAAATGAAACAGGAATCAGAGTCATACATTGAAGAATTTGTAGCTCAAGCTGAAGACCCTAAAAGGGATATGATATCCTCTCCCAGAAAGTCAGCATATAAAGATAATGTATACGAACAACATGAAGTTCCTCAAGAATATAAATTTCCTAAACAACCTGAATTACAGGACAGAGCAGAATCACATTATACGGTTAAAGAAGTTGAAGAAAAAATTGATGAAAAATCTCGAACATCTTCCTATCAAGATTTTAAAGATGTTATGGATCATAATTTGGGCTTTCAAATCCATAGAGAAAGTCAAACGGATTATAATTTTGAATCGGAAATGAAACAACAAAACTCTACACAAACTTTTAATAAAGAAACTTTCTTATCTGTAATACCTGCCAGCACCGAAGAAGCTTTGGATTTTTTGAAAAACTTAATAGAATCTACTCCGAAATTGGGTTTAAGAAATGAATGTTTAAATTCGGTTACAATAGCGGCCAAAGATTTAATAACAAAATTAAGCTCCTGTCAAAGTTCTCAGCAAGCAGAGTCCTTAACAACAACAAATGAAAGAAAATCTTCTAATGATACGAACAATTTTAATCTGGAAGAGAAATCTACTGGTGCAACACAATATAACGATTTAGAAACTACTACAGATACGAGTGAAAATCAGTTAAGAAAATCTGTTATCGTAGAAGAACAAACTGCCCAACATCAAGACGTTATTCCACATGATTCAGATACTTTTAAAACTCCAGCAAATCCTCCATATTGTGGAGTTAACGAACCTGGCAAACTTAATTTCTTACAACAAGAATCACAGACTGAAATAAATCCTCCATTTTATAGCAGCACTGAAATCTATGAATCTCGTATAAAAACTAATGAAAATTTGGATTCTTCAAGACCTCCTCAAGAATTTATGGAACAAGCAGAATCTTTAAATACAAATATTTCACTATGTGATGAAAACACTTTGACTTATCACACAGCAAATTTACAGCCTTGTTTATCATTAAAGAATTGCAAATACAGACCTTTACCAAGTCCCCGAAGACAAACAGCTTTTGATCCTGATTTACAGCCTTTAAAAGGAATTTTGAAACCTTGTCGCGAAATGGAAGAGTCTCAGAATTGTCATTTGCTAACACAAAGAAGTGCATCAGTGGTTAATTTTGGCCAAAGGAATGAAGTTAATATAGAAACCGAATCAACAATGACTTGCCAACAGGAGCAGGAGGAAATGGGTAAGTTGTGGGAAGGTTCTACCTTCTTAGACTGTAATGGAATTATAAATTTGAAACTAAATTACGTAACTAGATTATAGACAAGTCTATAATACAGATTATAGACTCGTCTATAATACAGATTATAGACTCGTCTATAATACAGATTATAGACTCGTCTATAATACAGATTATAGACTCGTCTATAATACAGATTATAGACTCGTCTATAATACAGATTATAGACTCGTCTATAATACAGATTATAGACTCGTCTATAATACAGATTATAGACTAGTCTATAATACAGATTATAGACTAGTCTATAACACAGATTATAGACTAGTCTATAATCTGTATTATAGACTAGTCTATAATACAGATTATAGACTAGTCTATAATACAGATTATAGACTAGTCTATAATACAGATTATAGACTAGTCTATAATACAGATTATAGACTAGTCTATAATACAGATTATAGACTAGTCTATAATACAGATTATAGACTAGTCTATAGTACAGATTATAGACTAGTCTATAATACAGATTATAGACAAGTCTTGTACACTTGTCCATAACCTGGACTATATATTAGTCAACAATCTAGACTATAGATTAGTTTAATCTCAACTACAGATCAGTCTCAATATAGATAAGAATCCACTCTACCTTTTTTTGATGTTTCTTCATTATCTCCCCTTTAAGCCCAACAATTTAGTGAATCCCAAAATATTATTATAACCAGAGATCAAACTCTTCAACCCAGAGAAAAGCAAATTAACTATAAAGTTAACAATATTACCTCCTTAACACCAACACTGTTCCAAGATTGTCTTTCAAATTCGGAATCAAATTTTGTAGCTTTTAATGGCACTAATTTATGTAGACCTGGAGTACCGGAATTTAAACAATGTCCTTGCATGTTGTCAACTTACAATAAAATGTTAATAAATTACTATAAAGGAAAGAAATAAAATTAATGATAATTTTAGAAATGTTGTTGTTTTCAAAAATAAAATTAAAATTTTAATTTTTTCATTTATAAAGTTTGTGTGAAAAAACGTGGACTTTGTTCACGTGAACGAGCTTGACGAAAACGATCATCGGTTAGATTGTGACGCAGCTCTTGATTTTGTACTTGATATTCGTGGGTCAAAGTTTGCTGTTGTTCACGTTTTTGTTTCTCTTGAGCCAAATCGTTCTATTTTAAATAAAATGAAAAAAAAACAATAATAAATTATTAGAAACAATTTATATTATTTTAGGTGCATTAAACCTACCAATAAATCTTCATTCTTTTGCCTTAGACGCACTAATTCTTGACTTAATTTACTATCAACTTTGATTTGTTCTTCCAAATCACGGCGAGTTTTAGCTAAGAGTTCCTCTAAGGTTTCTGAAGAAACTTTTTTACCTTTTTCAATTTTTTCCAATTCCAAACGTAATTTTTCATTTTCTGCTTCCAACTAATTGCAATCATAAAAATTAATAATAATAAAATATCCAATTTTAGTTATCCACATAAAGAAAATACATACTTTCCTCTTAATATCATTCATTTCATATAATTCCGCATTTAGTTTGTCCTTTTCTATATCTAATTTATCGCATAATTCTTTACGTGCCGTTAAATCGGTCTTCAACAAATGTTGCTCATCTAAACTTTCCTCCAGTTTATGTTCCAAACATGTGGTTTTGGCAGTTAGAGTAGCAATTTTATTTTCTAGTTCTGATATTATGGAATTACGGCAGCATAATTCTTTTTTGAGATTTAAAATTTCGCTTTCTAATTCCAAAACTTGTCGTCTGTATTTTTGCGAAAACGGATTTATGGTGATTTTTTTTTTGGTATTTTAAACTTTAACACTTAAACTAAAATTTTAGTACTAATGGCAGTTTATTGTTTAGACTATAAACTAATTATCTATTTGTAGAATTTCTCTAATTCTAAGACAGCAACAACATTGGCAAGAACTACTGATACAGAAGGAAATGAGATTTATTAAAAAGGAGAAAGAAAAGGATCAAAAGATAATGAATTAAAATAAGTATAAAAATTAGATAAATAAAATAATACAATAAAGTTTTAATTAAGATTGTCTCTTTACGATAGTTAGATAGTTTAAGATAGTAGATAGACTAGTCAAAAGAGCAGTTTAATATTTTATAGCTGCTCTTATAGACTACTCTATAGAGCAGTTTATAGACTACTCTATAGAGCAGTTGATTGACTACTCTATAGAGCAGTTGATTGACTACTCTATAGAGCAGTTGATTGACTACTCTATAGAGCAGTTGATTGACTACTCTATAGAGCAGTTGATTGACTACTCTATAGAGCAGTTGATTGACTACTCTATAGAGCAGTTGATAGACTACTCTATAGAGCAGTTGATAGACTACTCTATAGAGCAGTTGATAGACTACTCTATAGAGCAGTTGATAGACTACTCTATAGAGCAGTTGATAGACTACTCTATAGAGCAGTTGATAGACTACTCTATAGAGCAGTTGATAGACTACTCTATAGAGCAGTTTATAGACTACTCTATAGAGCAGTTTATAGACTACTCTATAGAGCAGTTTATAGACTACTCTATAGAGCAGTTTATAGACTACTCTATAGAGCAGTTTATAGACTACTCTATAGAGCAGTTTATAGACTACTCTATAGAGCAGTTTATAGACTACTCTATAGAGCAGTTTATAGACTACTCTATAGAGCAGTTTATAGACTACTCTATAGAGCAGTTTATAGACTACTCTATAGAGCAGTTTATAGACTACTCTATAGAGCAGTTTATAGACTACTCTATAGAGCAGTTTATAGACTACTCTATAGAGCAGTTTATAGACTACTCTATAGAGCAGTTTATAGACTACTCTATAGAGCAGTTTATAGACTACTCTATAGAGCAGTTTATAGACTACTCTATAGAGCAGTTTATAGACTACTCTATAGAGCAGTTTATAGACTACTCTATAGAGCAGTTGATAGACTACTCTATAGAGCAGTTGATAGACTACTCTATAGAGCAGTTGATAGACTACTCTATAGAGCAGTTGATAGACTACTCTATAGAGCAGTTGATAGACTACTCTATAGAGCAGTTGATAGACTACTCTATAGAGCAGTTTATAGACTACTCTATAGAGCAGTTGATAGACTACTCTATAGAGCAGTTGATAGACTACTCTATAGAGCAGTTGATAGACTACTCTATAGAGCAGTTGATAGACTACTCTATAGAGCAGTTGATAGACTACTCTATAGAGCAGTTGATAGACTACTCTATAGAGCAGTTGATAGACTACTCTATAGAGCAGTTGATAGACTACTCTATAGAGCAGTTTATAGACTACTCTATAGAGCAGTTTATAGACTACTCTATAGAGCAGTTTATAGACTACTCTATAGAGCAGTTTATAGACTACTCTATAGAGCAGTTTATAGACTACTCTATAGAGCAGTTTATAGACTACTCTATAGAGCAGTTTATAGACTACTCTATAGAGCAGTTTATAGACTACTCTATAGAGCAGTTTATAGACTAAACTATAGAGCAGTTTATAGACTACTCTATAGAGTAGTTGATAGACTACTCTATAGAGTAGTTGATAGACTACTCTATAGAGTAGTTGATAGACTACTCTATAGAGTAGTTGATAGACTACTCTATAGAGTAGTTGATAGACTACTCTATAGAGCAGTTTATTGACTACTCTATAGAGCAGTTTAATAATTAATCAATTTAATCTCTTAACTAAACTACGATTTTCTTGTTATATGTGTTCAGATTATTTTTATGAATCTTCGCAAAACTCACTTGTATTCAGCCGCTTCATTTTCTAAACTTTGATTATTACCCTCCAGCATAACGGCATCATGTGATAGACTTCTATAATGATCTAACATTTCCTCACGTTCTTTTTCCTTTAAGAAAAATAAAGAAAATTATTTTTTTAATCGATTGGAAAATTATTTTAGTTAATTAAACTTTTTTTACCTTTTGCATTAATAAATCCTCTGCTTTTTTCACTTCCTCCACATATTTCCTCAGTTGTTGTTTCAAACGTTCAATTTCCTTTTCAGAATCTTTAAGCTGTTTTGTCAATATTACAATTTCAGCTTGTCGATCGGCCAAATCTTTGGTCAAACGTCTAAACAAATTACAATTAATTAATTAAATAATAAAAATATTATATAAAACTAGTTTCAACATTTATTTCCTATTTATTTAAGTTTAAACTAAGTTTATGTAAATTAAATTAAGTTTTCTTTTTTTTTTTTGTGCTTTAAATGTTGTTGTTTTAACTTACACATTTTCTTGTATGGCCTGATCTCGACTTGTTTTTAAGGCGGTAAGTTGTTGTTTTAAACTTTTGCTTTCCGTAGAGGTCTCGTGTAGTTCAGAATCACGTTCACGTGTTTGGATTTTAAGTTGACTGCAATTAGACAAAAAAAAATATTACAATAAATTATTTATCTCTTTAAAAAATATAAAAAATATATTTAATTGAACAAAGAATATGAATTTTGAAAATCTGCCTCTGGGTAAGAGGAGATTTAAATTTGAAACTTGTTTTTGGATGTTAATAATAATTTTCCATGGTTCATATTTATATGAAAAGAATTATGCAACATTGTGGTCAATCTCTTATTATTATCTCTTTTTTAATTCTTTTTGACACTCTGACACATAAACATACATATTTCCTATGCATTTTATATGGAGTTAAAAATGCATTTTGAAATCTCTAATAAAACTGGATTGAAAAAATTTTCTTTGTTTTCAATTTTTTATACCTTTCGAATATTTGTCAAATAGTAATTTATTATTTATCTGACCAAACCCACAATTTCTGGAGTCCATTTGTATGGTTTTTTTAAGTCAAATGTTTGCTTTTTTTAATGTAACAAATTTAATTTACGAAATAATTAATGACAAATTTTTGAAAATTTGATAAAGATAAAGAATTTTTTTTAGAAATTTTTAACAAAAAACAACGAAGCTCAATTAATTAATAATTAAAAGAAAGGGATATAGAGTTGATCGATTGATTATAAACAAGTTTTTGGAATAGTTTATATTTTATAAAATATCGAAAAGATTTTAGACAAGTTTTTAGAACAGAGTTTTTTAAGTCTAATCTATAGAACAGAAGAGTTTTTGGACTAGTGTTGTTTTTGTATAGTGGAGGTGGAGACCTTCAAAAGGTGACATATGGTTATGTCGAATTTTTATCAACTAACACCACCTCCATCGTCAACACCATAAATGTTTCGCGGAACAGCCGTTTAGAATTACTTTGTGGGACTGTTTAGCACTTAAGCTACCTCAATTATCCTATTCCCCCTTTCCTCCTTTCGTCTCTTTTCCGCCAAACTGGTTAACCGAACTCCAATTAGCCTTAGAAGAAATCATTATTCTTATCATGATATCCGCATCAACACTCGTATGTCTTAAGTTACCAAATCTGGGGCATCGAAATGCCACATTGTATAGTTTGAAGATTCGTCATATTCTCTCTTATACAGATAGAGCTTCTGTATACTCTGTGGCCTGAAAGAAATTGAGTAAGATAATAGTTGAACTCCCCATGTTCACGTTCTATTCTCGTTTTTATATCATCCTTTTGGAGTACTCTGCCATCTCCGTTGCCAGTTTGCCATTTGCGTTACTTCCTTTCTCTTTTATTGCCTGCAGGATGCGCTCTTTTGTCCTCATACATTCTTTAAACTTCGTCTGCAGCCAGTTCGACGGGAATCATACTGGCTATTATACAGGTAGCCTCCAGTGAAATTGTTCTGTCTGCTATGCCTGAAAACTGATATCATGTTCCTGTAGGGTCTATTTCCTGTAGACCATGCCCAAATAGGCGTCACATGTAACATTATTGACAATCAATAGCGGTCTACCTTGTCGTGCTCCTCCAACGTTAGCCATGATTCTACTAAGTGCCCCATTCACTTTAACAGCCCTATTAAATGAATACCTCATATAGGCCCTGAAGTTAAGGCAATCGTCAATCATTATGTCTAAGTGTTTTATCACAATGTCCGACTTGAAAATAAGTTTATAGACTAGTCTATAGAAGAGTTTATAGACTAGTCTATAGAAGAGTTTATCGACTAGTCTATAGAAGAGTTTATCGACTAGTCTATAGAAGAGTTTATCGACTAGTCTATAGAAGAGTTTATCGACTAGTCTATAGAAGAGTTTATCGACTAGTCTATAGAAGAGTTTATCGACTAGTCTATAGAAGAGTTTATCGACTAGTCTATAGAAGAGTTTATCGACTAGTCTATAGAAGAGTTTATCGACTAGTCTATAGAAGAGTTTATCGACTAGTCTATAGAAGAGTTTATCGACTAGTCTATAGAAGAGTTTATCGACTAGTCTATAGAAGAGTTTATCGACTAGTCTATAGAAGAGTTTATCGACTAGTCTATAGAAGAGTTTATCGACTAGTCTATAGAAGAGTTTATCGACTAGTCTATAGAAGAGTTTATCGACTAGTCTATAGAAGAGTTTATCGACTAGTCTATAGAAGAGTTTATCGACTAGTCTATAGAAGCGTTTTTAGACAATAAAACAAACAGTTACAAGTCTATATTTTATATAGAATTGTCTCTGATTAAAATTATAGGCTTGTTTGTTCTATAATTTTGGGTGTTTTAATTGTAGTCTTCACCACTTTCTTTATTTCTTTCCTATTACGTGCTATTTTAACAATTTAATATTTGTTCAATTTTGTTTTGATTCCACTTTCATTTATTTTTTTATATTTATTCTTTTCTTATTAATTTTACTTACAATTGAAACTAAACTAATGGGTCATTGATTTACAAAGTGTGTTAAGTGCGAATACGTTAAAGTTTCTTTTTTTTCCAAAAAAATAGTACCTGACGAATGCCAATGGGTGTTAATTTTTGATTAGTTCATTATCAAGGTTACTTAGTAAAACAAAAAAAAAAAATATATTAAATAAATTAAAAAAAAACTAAGAGAAATAATTAACATTAAAACAAAAACACTTAAATTAAAAAGAAGGCGCATGGTCACGTCTCGGCTTTTGATTTAAATTTTAAAGTTTAATCAGTTAACAGAAAATAAAATTTGGAGTTTTAGCGAATCTTGTTGGAAAACATCTGGGTTTGAGGTTAAAAAGAAATCAAATAATTTCCATTATAAAACTTTTATTTTCTTTCAGTTATTTAATATTTTATTGCCCAAATGTAATTGATATTTTATAAATTTCTATTACGTCAAATGAAAATGGTGTCATTGTATCTGATTACTTGTGATATAAATTATTTAAACATTTAAATATAATAAAATTAAAAGAAAAAAATTAACAAGAAATATTTTAATTGTGATTCAGTGTAAAATAAACCTGATTGAATTTAATTAAAATTAAATTTAACCAAAGAGAACCTTAAGAAATTCGTAGTAATTCCTTGGGAAAAATCCAAAATAAAAGTGAATCATTTTTTTTTTTACTTAAAGGTTATGTCAAAATCCCATAACAGTAATTTAAAACTCGTCTATAACCTATTCTAGTCTATAAACTCCTCTATAGAGTAGTCGATAAAGTGTTCTATAGACTAGTCGATAAACTGTTCTATAGACTAGTCTATAAACTGTTCTATAGACTAGTCTATAAACTGTTCTATAGACTAGTCGATAAACTCTTCTATAGACTAGTCGATAAACTCTTCTATAGACTAGTCTATAAACTGTTCTATAGACTAGTCGATAAACTCTTCTATAGACTAGTCTATAAACTCTTCTATAGACTAGTCTATAAACTGTTCTATAGACTAGTCTATAAACTGTTCTATAGACTAGTCTATAAACTGTTCTATAGACTAGTCTATAAACTGTTCTATAGACTAGTCTATAAACTGTTCTATAGACTAGTCTATAAACTGTTCTATAGACTAGTCTATAAACTGTTCTATAGACTAGTCGATAAACTCTTCTATAGACTAGTCGATAAACTCTTCTATAGACTAGTCGATAAACTCTTCTATAGACTAGTCGATAAACTCTTCTATAGACTAGTCGATAAACTCTTCTATAGACTAGTCGATAAACTCTTCTATAGACTAGTCGATAAACTCTTCTATAGACTAGTCGATAAACTCTTCTATAGACTAGTCGATAAACTCTTCTATAGACTAGTCGATAAACTCTTCTATAGACTAGTCGATAAACTCTTCTATAGACTAGTCGATAAACTCTTCTATAGACTAGTCGATAAACTCTTCTATAGACTAGTCGATAAACTCTTCTATAGACTAGTCGATAAACTCTTCTATAGACTAGTCGATAAACTCTTCTATAGACTAGTCGATAAACTGTTCTATAGACTAGTCGATAAACTCTTCTATAGACTAGTCGATAAACTGTTCTATAGACTAGTCGATAAACTCTTCTATAGACTAGTCGATAAACTGTTCTATAGACTAGTCGATAAACTGTTCTATAGACTAGTCGATAAACTGTTCTATAGACTAGTCGATAAACTGTTCTATAGACTAGTCGATAAACTGTTCTATAGACTAGTCGATAAACTGTTCTATAGAGTAGTCTATAAACTGTTCTATTAATAAGTTTATTGCTTTTTCAACAAGTCATGTTATAGTTTTGTCTATAATTCGGTATATAGATTGATCTATAACTCAGTTTATAGCCAGTTTAGTATACAGTAAGACAAAAAGTATTATTTTATATAACTACATTTCGCATAATCTTCTTCATACAAAATTGACTCATTAACATTTTTCTGAAATAAATATAATAACTGTTATTGTTAAAGATCAGTTCAGAGTCAAAAAGTATTTAACATACATATACATTCATAAATATTTGTTTATATCTTAATGTTTTTTCATCAGTATTTCATATAAACATTGAGGTAATTGAACTTTTCAAATTGTGGCGGTAAATTTACAAAAAAAAGAACTTAAATAAAATTATGAAAGGGAGAAAATAAAAGATATTTTATTGCTATGATCAAGAAGATATTTTAAAGTGGATTTACCAGATATAATTATTTGATGACATTTAGGAATTTTATAAGTTTATCTGGAACTTTTTTTCTGTCGAAATGTGAAGATGATATTAAATTAAATATTTTTTTTGCACTTTAATTGATGGTAAAAGTAATGGAGTAGATCTAGAGTGGCAACTTTAATTGTTTTCTATAGAAAATTTTAAATTGAAACTTCATTTTTAAATTTTTTCTTAAGGGAAACACGAAAAGGAAGGGAAATACAATTTTCTGTTAACTGTTAAAGAGTTTCATTGAAGAGAGTTGTCTTTCTATTTGATATTCTTTGATAAAAATAATTTTGAAACAAATTATAATTTTATTAATTATTTTGAAATAAATTTGACATTTTCCTATAACTAAAAAACCTCTATAACCTTTTTAGGATTTATAACGATTTTTTTTCGAAAATATATTATGTTTTTTAAGCTCTTTTTTGATTCTCAGTCGCATTAACAAAGGCACACCTACATTCGTTTTATAACCTCCACTATCAGTGGTAAAGAGGGTATATTAACTTTGTCATTCCGTGTGTAACGCTAAAGAAGAAATTATCTCAGATCTCGTAAAGTATATATGTAAAGTATATATTTTCGTAAGCCTGTTGTTGGCACGCTCACGTCCACAATAATTGACAGAGCTAAATGAAATTTAGGCGGTTTATTTGTTATTGTCCTGAGAGTTTTCCTATTTAAAAGCAGCAAAATCGGTTCAGTATAATAAATGATATAGACCGATATCTGAGGCAACCCCTTTATTCAAGGGAAAAAACTTTCATAAAATTATCAATTCTAAATCAAAAAACTTTTTTGTCTTCTTAGACGTATTAACAAAAGCTCTGCTACCTTCATTTTATACAACCCCCCCCCATCATAAGTTGTGAAGAGGAACGTTTAGAAAAAATCATCTAAGACCCCGTAATGTACATATATACTCTTGTATCAAATCAAAATCTGAGTCCATTTAGCTATGTCCGTTTGTCTATCTGTCTGTAGTTGGGACGCTCATGTATAATAAATGATATAGACCGATATCTGAGGCAACCTCTTTATTAAAGAGAAGAACTTTCATTAAGTTCTCTTTTATAAATCTCCAATTTAGAGTTCTTCATAACATTAAGCAATATATACTTCATTATCATTCCAAAAACTATCAAAATCGGTTTAGTAGAAAGAAAGTTTAAGCCAAGCAGACCCGACAAACTACGATTTGCCAAAATAATTTTTTTGGGCATTGTTGCCCCTAAGCAACATTAGTTAGTGTTGCATTATCACACGATTTAAACAGATTATTAGTATTTTAAATTTGCTTTATATTGGGGGTTACCTCTCCCCCTGATCCTATCAGCCCGATATTTTTTAGTGATAGTGTCTCAAAGTAGCAAAATTGCTGCAAAATTTTAAGACTCTCCCTGGTATAGCTCTTATATAGATATTCGATAATCAATATTTGCTTCGTATGGGGGATAACCCTCCCCTGATCTTATCCGTCTAAAATTTTTGCCAAGTAAAACACTTCCTTAAGGAGGTAGTTGGGAACAAATTTTGAGAACTCGAAAATCAATACTACTCTTGTGAAGGGGATACCCCTAACGTGGTCCTAATCCATCCTACGTTTTGTCCAGTAAAACAGTTCTTCGAGGAAGTCGTTGTTAATAAATTTGAGCGTTTTCATTGTTATAGTTCTTTTGATGTTCGGTAATCAATATTTACTTTGTTTGGACGGTGCCCTTTCCTCTGGTTTAATGGGAACTTTTAATAGCCTATTTTTCTAGCAGGTGTATTTGGATCTTTCTGTGACTCCGTTTCAGAGTTTATACGTAACATAAATACATACATACATACATACATACATACATACATACATACATACATACATACATATATACATACACAAATACATATATACATACACACATACATACATACATACATACATACATACATACATACATACATACATACATACATACATACATATATACATACATACATACATACATACATACATACATACATACATACATACATATATACATACATACATATAAACATACATACATACATATATACATATTAACATACATACATACATACATACATACATACATACATACATACATACATACATACATACATACATACAAACACACATACATACACGCACACACACACATATATATACATATACATACACCCATCCTATTTTATATATATAGAAGATGGATAGATTTTATGATGCATTATCCGTTGCATTTTATATTTAAGAAAAACTTTTACATATTGCATACATGTGTGAGTGTGTATGTAAGAAGCACAGAGAAGCACGTATTTACTTCAAACGTATTTGTGGTGGAGGGTATTGAAGATGCGGCATAGCCGAATATAGCATTTTTACTTGTTTCAACTATAATTGTGGAAAATGTCAGTTGTATTAACATTTAAATAAACTATGAAAATAAAAGACTAAAGAGTCTTAACTCAATTTAACTTAAACTCATATTTTATAGCAAAAATATTTTTTTCTTTCTTTCGATTTTTATTCTTTTAAGTGTTAAAGTTCTTCAAATCCATTTATATTGATTTTTTTCTTTCTTTACAAAAAAGAAACTCAACTATGAATCATGCTTAAGAAAAAAGTACTTGAAACCAAACATATTCACTCACATTAGCAACAATAATATAGTTGATTGTATGCAAACCACGTTTACTTTACAATATCCGTCAATGAAAAAAAAAAAACAATTGTTTATGTAAAGAATAGTTTTTTTTTTTGCTTTTGTTTTGACTTTTTGTTGACTTTGTTTGCAGACTTAATGTTCTTTTCGAAAATTTTATTTATGTGTCTGAAATATAGTTTTCCTTTCAATCAAAAGTCTAAAAAAAGCGACTTAGTTGTGGGCTGTCTGAAGTATGTTTTATTTTTCGAAAAAAAAAAAAAAAAAAAAAAAAAAAAAAAAAAAAAACAAGACAAACTTGAGGTAAAATAAAAGAACAACATGTATACAAGTACTATATTCGGCTATGTCGAATCTTCAATACCCTCCATCACAAATGTTATGTTATGTTTCTTACATACACATTCACAGATACACTCAAAAACGTATACAATATCTAAAAGTTTTTCTTAAATACAACACAGGACCACTTAATGAGTCAGAAAATTAGTTACACTTTTGCCCATAACTTCCTTTATAGTAAACCGATTTATTTTGGGAATGATATTGAAGTTCATGTAACTTAATATTATGGCAAAATCTGATTCTAATTTGTCGATTTCTAATTGACAGTTTTATAAAAAATCTTCGCATTAGATAAAGATCTATATCTTTTGATGTACAAATACTAAAGACAAATTCCGTTTAGCTCTGTCAATGTGTGATGTGAGCGTGCCAATAACAGACAGACAGACAGACAGACCTATAGCTAAATCGACTCAGATTTTGATTTGATGCAAAAATATATATACATTACGGGATCTGAGATAATTCCTTTTTAGCGTTACACACAGAATGACAAAGTTTATATACCCTCTTCACCTTTCGTGGTGGTGGAGGGTATAGAAAAAGAAGAAGTAAGAGTGTTTTAAAGATTCCTTTTTACATTATTCCAAAGCTAAGAAATAAAGTGTTTTTTCTTATTTACATATATTTTACATAATGTAAAAATTTGTTTATAAAGTAAATATTAAACTTAATTTGAGGTTAAAAGATTTAAAAAAAAATTACAGGATTATTTACACGCTTTTCATAAATTCAATAAAAATAATGTAAATAATTCACTTTTAAAATTCTTTACATATTTTAATTAATTTTAAAAATTTTGATTTTTCAACTGATTTTTAATATAATTTACTTTATTATTAATAATTTACATGACGTAAATAATGTATAATTACATTGTTAACTTAATAAAGATAAAGAATTCAAGTTAAATTTTCTTTCTACATTTTTATTAATTTTTTTCATATTATTTACATGATGTAAATCTAGAACTAAATTTCTACGTAATTTACATAATTATTAACACTTTACTTAATAAAAATAATGTAAAGAATTAAATTTTATGTTTTTTTATGGTCTAACAATTTTCTAATGTAAAAAATGTTTTTTTTACTTAATGTAAATAATGGTTTCCAATACTTTACTTAATGTAAATAATGGTTTTTACATTGATTTCAAAATATTTGCCTAATAAAAATGTCAAGAATTTAATTTTAATTTTCCTTCTACAGTTTTTAATAATTTTCTACATTTTGTGTATTGTTTACATGATGTAAATATTACCCATGCAAATAAGGATAAATTCTCTAAATTATAGATTTCATTTTCTAGGTTTACAGTAAATTTTAATTTTACTTTAAAACAAATATTTTTAAATAAATTTTACATTATTTCTACATTGTTGACATCATGTAAATAATTTTGAAAATTATTTTTCATTTATAATATTAAGATTATGTAAAAATGTTAACTAAACTTGTATGTTTTATCAGACAAAAATTAACATATTCCATTTTTTGACATTATTTACCCATTGTTGACATTAGGTAAATTAAGTAAAGAATGTAATTTTTAATTTTCTTAAAACTGTGTGTATTTTTTTGGCATTGATTTTAATTAATTTATCTTGTTTACATATTTTTGACATGTAAATAATGTAAACTAGTTTTTACGTTTAAATTTTCTTTAAATATTACATCATGTATTTAAGGTTTTAGTCAATTTGGATTATTTACATATTTTTGACATTATCTAAATAATGTAAAAAATGTAATATTTTATTACACATATTTTACATTGTATACACATTATGACAAAATGTTAAGTATATATTTATATTTTTTACGTCATGTAAACGATGTAAGAATTATGTAATCAATTTTTCGCTCAAAATTGAATTTTACACAAAAAATTTGAATTTTCTCTAAAAATTCAATTTTTCACGAAAAATTTGAATTTTCACTAAAAATTCAATTTTTCACGAAAAATTTGAATTTTCACTAAAAATTAAATTTTTCACGAAAAATTCAATTTTTCACGAAAAATTCAATTTTTCATAAAAAATTTTAATTTTCTCGAAAAATTCAATTTTTTCAAATTAAATTCTTGACTTTTTTGTATTAATTAAAAAAATTGAAATTAATGCAAAAACCATTATTTACATTAAGTAAAGTATTGGAAACCATTATTTACATTAAGTAAAAAAATATTTTTTACATTAGAAAATTGTTAGACCATAAACAAATTTAAACTTTAATTCTTTACATTATTTTTATTAAGTAAAGTGTTAATAATTATGTAAATTACGTAGAAATTTTGTTTTAGTTTGAATGGGTAATATTTACATCATGTAAATAATATGAAAACATTTATAAAAATGTAAAAAAGAAAATTTTACTTGAATTCTTTATCTTATTTTTATTAAGTTAACAATGTAACTAATGTAATTATACATTATTTACATCATGTAAATTATTAATAAAAAAGTAAAATATATTGAAAAGTAGTTAAAATATGTAAAGAATCTTAAAAGTGAATTATTTACATTATTTTTATAAAATTTATTAAAAACGTGTAAAATTTTTTTAAATCGTTTAACCTCAAATTAAGTTTAATATTTACTTTATAAGCAAAATTTTCACAAAAAATTTGAATTTTCATTAAAAATTAAATTTTTTACTAAAAATTGATTTTTTTCATTAAAAATTTATTTTTTTTTAATTTTAAATTTTTCACTAAAATTTCAATTTTTCGCTAAAATTTCAATTTTTCACTCAAAATTCAGTTTTTCACTAAAAATTTATTTTTCACTAAAAAAATATTTTTTTTTTTTCAAAAAAAGATCAAATTTTTACTAAAAATTAAGTTTTTCTATAAAAAATCTAAAAATCTAAATCTAAAAATTCAATTTTTCTTTGAAAAATCAAATTCTCATTTTCTTCGCCTTCAAAAGCAAAGTTTTTTGCTTAAGTCTTTTGTTTCCATAGACTAAAATTTTTATACCCTTAGAATTTTATATATCGTGTGTAACGAAAGAAAAAAATATCTCAGACCTCATAAATTATATATTCTAGCGTAAAATGTCCCTGTCTGTTGTTGGCACGCTTACATCCGAATTTAGTTCAAGTTATTCAAAATCGGCAAATTCAGTTTTGTATATTGAAAGATATAGACCGATATCTGAGGCCACCACTAAATTCAAAAACTTTTGTAAAATTGTCAATTATAAATCGACAAATAAAAATGAAATTATCTACAGAATATAAAGTTATATATGTACTTCATTAGCATTCCAAAAATTATAAAAATCGGTTCAGGAATAAAGGTTACTGCCAAAAACATAACTAATTTTATGACCATTAAGTGTTCCTGTGTTATATTAAAGAAAACTTGTATATATTGTATACATCTGTGAATATATGCCCGAGTGTATATGTACGAAACATAACATATTTAGTTCACAAAAAAAATAAGTTTAATTTTTTTCTAAATTTCTTTTTTACCAACATTTTCTTACAAAACTTCAGTAAAACATAAATTTTTTATTTAAAAATTAAATTTTTCTTAAAAAAAAAAAACTGAAAAAAAAATTCTCATTTTTTCTGCTCTCAAAATAAAGTTTGTGGCTTAAGTCTTTCGTTTCAAGGGACTAAAGTTTTTTTCTCTTCTTATTACTTAACATTTTTATTCTTATTTATGGTTTAAAACATAAAAGAAATAAACAAAAAAATCCTTTTTCTCAACAAAACACCCACATTTCACTCAATCTACAATTTGTATTATTTTCTTGTTTTAACGTCTTTTTGAGTTAAAACATTTGAATTTCAAAGAAAATCAACAAAATTTAACTCAAACTCAGACAAAAGCCGGCATTAAGATCAAAACTCAGAGTATATTTATGTTTTTAATATAAAATTGTTGTTGTTGTTGTTGTTTTTGTTATTGTATTTTGTTTTTTTGGGTTAATACCTGTGACTCAAGTTATCAGCAGGTAAAATACAAATAAACAGATACAATTTAAACGTGAACGCAGGCGGTTCGATTTTTATATTAAAATTAAGAGAAAAAACGGTGGCAAAACAAAAATTTCGTTTTCATAAAAAAATAAGAAAATTTATAACGAAATGTTGTTGTTGTTTTTGTGTTTTAAGTTATTTAACATTTGTGTAAATAAAAATGATATAAAATAAATAAAAAACAAATTTATGAAATACAAAAATAATAAAAATAAAGGAGACACGTTTTATTTTAGACCAGAAAAAAAAACGTACAAAAAAGATGTTAATAACAAAAGAACTTTAAAAGAAGATTTCAAATAAAACAAGATCAAGAAAAAAAGATCTTCATAAGAGAATTAAAAAAAAGTTCTTAACATTTTTCTGTTATAAAAAAAGAATACATTTTTATAAAAATTAGTGGTATGTGTTTTAAGGCCTTAATGAAGGTATTATTTCAGTAAAATAATAAAAAATTGAAATAACAAATGAAATCCTCAAATAATAATGTAATAAAAATTTTTTAAACTTTAATTAAAGTTCACAAAAAATAATATCTTTTTATCAAAATCAAAAAAGGTTAAATTTTGAATAAAAAATGAATCTTGTTTTATAAAATAAAATTATTTGAAATAAATAAAAAATAATAAAAAATAAATAAAATTTTTAAGTGTTTTTTAATTAATTTTTGTTTTAATAATTTATTATAAACAAATGTTATTGAATTAAACAAAAAAAAAAATCCAAAAAATTTTTTAAACCAAAAAATTTGTCAAACTTGCTGGATCAAGTTTAAGCAACAAAATTAAAAAAAAAGTTTTCAAAATTTTTTCATCAAAAATTATTTTTTTAATCTTAATAAATCGGTTGGTATTAAAATTTTTGAAATATTTAGTTGTAATTAAAAAAATATATATTTTTTTATAAATTAAAAAATTAAATTAAAATTAGCAATTTTTTCTTTGTTTAAAGTGCCATGCAAATTTTGTGAAGGAGTGAGATCGAAAAAATCTTTACATACATTTTTCAGTTCTACTTTAACCCAGTGTTTTTTCATCAAGTTTCCTTTATAAAAACATGTCAATTATTATGATAACTGTCAAATGAGTGAAATTTTTTTTAAAGAAAAATTGAATTTTTAGTGAAATTTTTTTTAGAGAAAAATTTAATTTTTAGTAAAATTTTTTAGAGAAAAATTGAATTTTAAGTCAATTTTTTTTAAAGAAAAGTTGAACTTTAAGTGAAATTTTTTTAGAGAAAAATTAAATTTTTAGTGAAATTTTGTTTTAAAGAAAAATTGAATTTTTAGTGAAAAATTTATTTTTTTTTAGAGAAAATTGAATTTTTTGTGAAAAATTTAATTTTTTAGAGAAAAATTGAATTTTTAGTGAAATTTTTTTAGAGAAAAATTAAATTTTTGATGATTTTTTTAGAGAAAAATTGAATTTTTAGTAAAATTTTTTTAGAGAAAATTAAATTTTTAGTAAAATTTTTTTAGAGAAAAATTGAATTTTTAGTAAAATTTTTTTAGAGAAAAATTTAATTTTTAGTAAATTTTTTTTTAGAAAAAATTGAATTTTAAGTTAATTTTTTTAGAGAAAAGTTGAATTTTTAGAGATTTTTTTAGAGAAAAATTTAATTTTTAGTAAAATTTTTTTAGAGAAAAATTGAATTTTTAGTGAAAATTTTAATTTTTTGTGAAAAATTTGATTTTTTTTAGAGAAAAATAAAATTTTTAGTGAATTTTTTTAGAGAAAAATTTAAATTTATGTGAAAAATGTATTTTTTTTTCAGAGAAAAGTTTATTTTTTTCTAGAGAAAAATTTAATTTTTAGTGAAAATTTGATTTCTATTTTTTAAGAAAAATTTTAATTTTAGTGAAAAGTTTATTTTTAAAGAAAGACAGAATTTTTAGTAAAATGTTTTTAGAGAAAAATTTAATTATTATTATTTTTTTTTTTTTAGAAAAAAAATTTAAATTTTAGCGAAAAATTTTATTTTTTAGAAAAAAAAAAAATAATTTTTAGTGAAAAATTAATTTTTTTTAGAGAAAACTTGATTTTTTAGTGAATTTTTTTTAGAGAAAAATTAATTTTTTAGTGAAAATTAATTTTAAAGTGAATATGTGAATATTTAAAAAATTTTAATATTTAATGAAAAATCTATTTTTGAGAAACGAAATTTTCTTTGTGAATTTTTTCTCTTTTAATTTTTATTAATTTTTACGTTTTTTGAAGTTGTTTCAGAAATCGGTCAATAGCTATTTTTTAAATTTATTTGCTTTAAACTTAACTTAAAAATACTTTATTCGTACTTTATTGAATTCGTCTAATTAGTTTGGACTTACGAGCTTTCAATGTAGAATTTTTTTCCAAAAAGCAAAATCGACTATTTTTATTTCCAATTTCAACGAATAACTCCTTATAACAAAAAACTGGGTAAATTTAGTGGCAGTAACTAATAATGTATTTTATATTTAATTAGAGATTTATTATTAGTACGATGTCGTTAAACTATGCTATTATTTTTAGTAGCTCTTTAGTTAATTCTTGATCACTTTTTTTTTTAAATATAACTTTTACTTATTTAAATACAGGTTTCAAAACTAATAACCATAATTAAGAATTTTTATTATTATTTTTTTTTTTACTAAAATAAAATGTGATCAAGTAGAAATTATTCTTGTTTTAATTTAAACAAAGACTTAATAACTTGTTTTTTATTTAAATCACTAAATATGACGTAAAATATTTTGAAATTTGCATAATTTTGAAATAAATTTAATAACGGTTCAGTTAGAATATAATAATTTTGAAATTTGACAGGTTTTCAATTTAAATAAATTTAATGTAAAAAAATGCAAATTAAACAAAATTAAATTAAAAGTTAATTTTTAATAAATTTTAAAAATTGAATTGAAAATTAAATTTTAAAGAATTTTTTTATAATAAAAAAATTAAATTAACAAAATTTATTTTAATACTAAAACAAGTTTTAGAATTTAGAAAAAAAAAATGAATTATCATTTTTGTTAAAATTAGAAATTCACTTTTATTTAAAAAGCAAAAAAAGAAGGAATTTTTAAGCTTTAAACAAGTGTTTAAGTATTTCTCCCCCCCCCCCTTCACATCGACAAGTGGCAAAATTAGTTTGTCATTTCATATGAAACATTAAAAATATATTAGGATTTTATGGACCAGATAATATTTATTAAACGATTTGTCTATATCTCTTCGTCTGTCCTTCCGTCTGCCTTGATATCTGTCCGCTCGTCTACCCTTATTTAAAATCATCAAAAATCGGTGTTGTAGGAAAAAATGTATTGATTTATATTATAAGTAACAATATCTAGATCGATTTTGGATCTAGATTATGGACCGATATCTAAATTAACCTCGAAATATTGAAAAAAAATCAATTAGTAGAAAAGTTTTAGTACTTTACAGATTTTTACTTAAAAAACAGGAAAAAATAAAATAATTAAATCAAAACAAATATTATAAAAAATCTATAAACGATATCTTAAGTATTCACGTGTCTTTTGACAACTACTAAAT